>JACEEZ010005620.1:62500-132711 GCA_016584305.1 Chionoecetes opilio | reverse complement strand
GGGTAAGAAAAAAAATTCGGAAGTTTCAAGGCGGGGGCACGAGAGAAAAGTGAGTCATTGCGCACATATACGCAACACCCAGCTTTTGATTGAAAATAGAATAGAGAAGTAAAGGAGACAGAAAAAGGTCTGCGTCAGTGCTACAGACAACGGGTTTCGGTGAGGAAAAAGTGAGGTTTTTAGAGGAGAGAGATGATGTTCAACAGAGAGAAGTTAGATCTAAGGCCGCGAATGTTACAGAATTTTAAAGGAAAAGGCTAGAAGAAGTATCAAGACACCTCGAGTCGTCCCCCTTAAATCGGTTGACCTGGGGTATTTCTGGTCCCTCCCCAGAAGGGGACTCCGATCATTGCTGAAAAGATTGTCTGCGTTTTTTGCCGGCATTATATGCAAAGGTGTCAAGATCCCCTAAGCACCCTGCCCAGTTCAGCAACATATCATCGGGATGGGTGTTTTTTCATACATCTGCACTCTTTAGAAACCCACAGAACGTTTAAAAATGCCGGGCCCCGGGGATTTTTGTGGTTGAGTCTGGGGTCATTGCACAAGGCTCAGTGCGGGCACAGGGGATGGTGGGAAAGTAAAAAACGACAGTACGACGCAAAAAGGGTCTATAACCCCCCTTTTGCGTTTAGTGGGGAAAGGGGATTCCCCCCCGGGCCTAGAAACGAAAACACGACGACATGGTACATTGGAGGAGTTCTGCAAAATTGACATCTTTGCAAGGGACTCTTCAAAAGGGTCGGGAAAGACCTCAAGAACCCCTCTTGCACACGTATCTTGGATCTTTTGGGAAATACCTTGGGTTTCTCAGAAGCGGCAGTGGATGCAGCATTCTGGGTGACCTACCTAGACATGGTGGAGACCCTCTTAGGCCTTACCCGTGATCCAGAGAAGGGGACTGGATGTTCCACCTGTCATGCACCGACCCATATTCCATGGTCTTCGCTACAAGGGTCAATTCCCTAGTTACTTTGCCATTTTACTTGGTCAGATAGCCAGTACCCACGACACCCCAATTTTCACGCGAGTTAGGGCGGGAAAAAATTCCCCGTGCGCTGGGTCGATAAACCCCCTTTTGGTCGCATCCCGGGACCAAACTACGAAAAGACGGTGAAAAGGACAGAGACAGCTGGGGAACAAAAGGCTTAGTCTAAAACCAGGAGCCGATAAAGTATTTAAAAAACGCAGAATACAGAACCCGATACCTCAGAAATCAGAGAAAGGAAAGGGAGGGAGCACCCAAAAATGACTCACCCCCGACTTCAAATGAATGGAAGAAAAAGGATAGCGGGATGTAGAGACCGAAAACCCTGAGGAAAAACAATTGGCTAACCCCATGTCTCCAGATGAGGAAGCCCAAATCAGCTGTCCACGGAAATGTAGGCCTCCTGAAGTCAGCAGGGCCTTTGGAGAGCTCATACAGTAGGAGAAGGGGCCCTACCAAAAATTCACGGCAAGGCTAGACGAGGACTAAGGAGAAATTCCCCGGAAAATTAAAGAAGCAAGGCCTGAAGACTTTCGCCAAATCAATGTAAAGGTAAGTCCAAGAATTCGCGGTATTTTTCCAATGTGGACAGGAACTTATTCAGCACGATTTTGGGTTGCTAAAACCCCGGCAGGTAAAACTTTAAGGATTTTCTTGCCTCCCCCCTAGGCTCACGCCAGGGGCGGGGGAAATATGATGGGAAAGTAAAGGGAAAAAAAACAAGGCGGGCCCGGGCCCCTTTCCAAAGAACTGGAGAAGAATGTGCCGCAGTAAAGAGATCCAACCCCGTGTACCCTCATTGACGGGATGGGCTTGGTCCAGAAGCTGAATGGAAGCAAAAAGATTTTTGGGGCAGGTGGCGAGCTGGCCTTTACCAAACCCTTTATGAAAGGGGGGCAAAGAAAAAAATTGATATTGTCTTTGATGTCTCCGCTCACTCAATCAAAAAACTAACGAGTAACCGGGTGCCGAAACTCTCCCAATCAAGAACCCCAGCTGGCGGGCATCAGGTGCAGCAGGGAGGAAATTCCTGTCTGGATCTTCAAAACAAGACCCCTCTGATCAGGGTTTTTTACAGAGTGGAAAAATCTCAAAGTACAGAGAGAAATTACCGGACAAGGCCTCATGTCACCCGTGAAAAAGCTGTTTTAAGTAACAGAAGACAGTGGGGGGAGGGTACCGAGCTCGAGTCGACCAAGAAGAGGCTGATACCCGCCTGCTTCTCACACCTGCTGCAGCGAAGATGGGTACAAGGCAGCCGTCTTGCTCAGAGACATGGCTTAAAATTTATTTTGCCTTGCCATGCACAGCACCATGGATCTTTATACACCAGAAGTTTGGAACCAAGACTCGCAAACCCCATACGCGATGTAGACAAGATCGGGGGAAAATCAAGGAAGGGTGTCTGCGCGCATTGGGCCCGCAGCGTTCACTGTTTTTGACTCTGTAAATGCTTTGCCGTAAAGGGAAGCTAATTGCATGACGCTACCAAGAAGGACCCCTCTAACTAGGCATTCAACAGCTGGGCCCAAACTGGGGAAATTTAGCGATGAAATCTTTGATAAGCTTGACAGTTCCCTGTGCAAAAGTATCCGGCAGCAGGGGGCAAAAAAGAGCAGAACAGCGCCGCAGGGGGCAACATGTTAAAAGAGCTGCGTACCAGCTCTTTCTGCAAAGAGAGGGGAAGAAGTCAGCCAGCTGCCACCTGCGAGGACTGCCTTTTCCTACACGCCACAGGAGCCAATTTCCGGGGCTGCTACTGGAGACCTTTTTAGAGCCCAAGGCCAACGGCCAGCCCAGGAGCAGGCGGGACTGAAAAAGACGGAAAGCAAAACATCCTCTGGATGCGTTCGGCACCAGCACCAGGGGTTACCCCGTTCAAAAAAAATTTTTTCCTTTTTTTATACCCCCCTGAAATTTTCCCATGTTTTTTGACCTGGAAAAGCCGAAATCACAACCTTTTTTGAGCTAAAATGTCGGGAAACCTTTGCCCATTGGACCTCAAATTTAAAGCCCGCGACAGTAAAAAAGCGCAAATTTTCCCTTTCCGCCACACTTTTTTCCCCCGAATTTTTTTGTTAAAATTTGGGGATAAACAAAAAATTTGGGTATCAAATTGAAGCATTTTTAATATTTTTCTGAAAAACAACCCAAGTAAACTTTAAAAAAAAAAACACATCATATCCAGAAAAAAGCAACTTTTTCTAAAAATTTTTCATATAAATTTCATAAAATTACAATCTTGACATAAAAAAATGTGGACAAAGACTCTAAAAATATTTTCAAGTGCAGAAAACTCATTGTCTTTCGAAGGAAACTTCACAGTCTTTTTTTTCAAGTTTGTTCTTAAACTATCAAATCGCTCAGGGTTGTTTTCCCGTTTAAAGAAGGTATGTTTTGCTGAAAATCTGGGTAATGATGTTTCGAAATCAGTCATCATTTTGACTCCCGCTCAGCAATGTCATTCACTACTTTTAATTGCTGACATATTCCGGGGCCCTTTGCTGTGTCATCACTCCTTGGCCAGTCGCCCGGGTTTGCAAAAGCCGTCATTCCCCAAAGGGGTGTCAGCAAAAGATGACTCTTGGCCCAATTAGATCACCCAAGTCGTCTTGGTTTAACCTGAGGGAACATAGGTTTCCCCTCTCTGAAGCTATCGGGCTTTCTGGCGTGCAGTTTGGGCAGCAATGTCCTGCTTCTTTTTGTCACTGAGTCTGCTCCCGAGAGACAAAGGGCAAAACCCCGTGTCAGGTCCCACTTGGGGTTTTTCAAGTTTTGTAGCACTCCCTGAGCAATCTCGGGGTTGTTCTCTTAAAACTTCATCAGTCCTTCATGAACTGCAGATCTTTTTGCGGGAGCATCTGCAGCAAGGTAGATAATCCACTGGGTGTATAAAAGCCCTAGGAAGAGGTTGAGGCGTTCCAGCTTCAAAACAGTTTCTTCATCGTACTCCGCGCTCAGCAAACATGAACATCTTCATAAATACAGGTTTCTGGCCTCCACCTGGCCTATGAATGGCTCCAGGACGACCCCAGTGGATTCCGCGGGAGGCGTGTCCCCAAGGACGAAGGTAAGCCAGCCATCCACGGTAGTCACTCTGGGAGGCTTCTCCGCCCTCAGGTTTTCCTGTAGTATTCCTGCCTTTCTTTTTTTTATTCCCCCTTTTTTTGCTGATGGACGGGGTTGTGGGGGTTGTCTGGGGTAAGTCGTCCAAAGTCCTTAAAGTGCTTAACCCAAAGGATTCTCGGGCTCTTGACCTTCCCAAAACGATTCTCCCATACAGCAAACCAAAACCCGCACTTTGAATGTGGTGTCTCAGGCCAGGGAAACACCTTCCTTCAAATGTTGCTCCAAAAAAGCTTGGCCCGCTCCCCCATTCTCCACGTTTCTGGGCCCTTGGTCAAAACAAGGGCAGTGATCACTCCATAAGCCCCCATGCCTCCAGCAAATCCCGGTGCCCCTCCTGAGCCCTTCCGTTGACTGTCATCATGGTATCCCATAGTTGCCTTCAGGATATGCAGGTGGGCCTGGGCAAACCAGCCCCGAGTCTCTGACTGGGCCCAGGGTCACTTCCCGGACACTTAGATTTGCCATCCATGGAGGCAGCATACTTGGGAGGGTCCCCGCTAAATGCGCCATGTACCCCGGTGATGTGGGACCTTTTCACTCCTGTTCCTCTCGTTGTTGAGGTTGAGATGACAAACTTGTCCCCGGTCAGCTCCACCCGCCTTCAATTTTCAGAGACTAAAGGGTGTCACTTGATTGCAGACAATCCCGCGATCGCGGTATGCAGAGTCCACACTCCTGACCCTCCTGGGGAAAAGTGGAGTCACAGTGCTTGGTGATGGAAAATCCCGGACGGGTTGTTGGAATCCTGTCCCCCTGCATTTCCCTCACTGTCGGTTGGGTCGCCCAGGGGAAAACATCACAGCAGTCCTTCGTGTGTGGGAGCTGAAAATTTTAGAAATTTTGTGACAAATTCATATCTTTTCCTCCCCTCTGCGCATCTTTCAGCCCCCTGCTTGCTCTGGGACCGTGACCAAAATCTTGTCATGACAGACATGTGGGCCTTTTCCCCCTGTCTTCTGACCTGGTAGAACCTGATGTCCTTGTCCTTCTTCTCCCCTTTATGCAGTCGTTTTTTCTCTATTTCCCGGTCCCTCTGAAGCTCCTATGTGAACAGGGATCTTTCCGGACAAAAAAACTCCTTTTTCCCCCCAGGTCACTTTTTACTTTTATTCCTTGCAATCTCGTGCTTTTTTTTGAAGTGTCATGAAAAGCGCGCTGCATTGTCTTGGGCATGGGTTTGATCCTAGCCCTCTGCCAGAATGGAGAAGCCTCCCCGTTTCATTTGGGGAGGTCTTGATGCTTAGATTCCCCGTATTTTTTGCAAACTCTGGGATGGGGAAGTACTGGAAAAGGGCCCGTCTGTTGGTGGGGAACTGGGGGCCCCTATGCTGGATGATGGGTACCCCATCAGGGAAGGTTTTTGTAGCAGATCTAGTAGCAGGTCGGGGTGACGTTTTTCTCTGGACGCAGGGGGGGTTCTGAGATGTCAACTTTGCGTCCTCGGACCCCCCTTGCTTTCTGCCATGTGAAGTTTTCTTTTGAAGTATCCCCTTATTTGTTAGCAGGTTTTTAACAAGATTTCAACAAAAATAACGCCATTAATGTCGCAAAACCCAAATGAATTTTTGACTAGAGTGAAATAAATTTATTTAGTTTAATTTTTTTGAAAATTTGTTAAAATATCCATGAAATTTCCATAAATGTTTTTTATCATTTTTATGTTTCAGTCAGCATCATTACTTGCTTTTAAACCCCTTATGCCCCTTTATTGGTGAAAAAATAGGCGAAAACAACATCAAAAAGCTCCGAAACTGGCGTTTCAGAAAACGTGTATAGAATAGAACTTCATGCTTCATGAGGCAAAGGTTCCTGACATTTTGGCTTATAATGGTTGTAATTTTCGACTTTTCCAGGTCAAAAAACATTGGAAACCGTGCAGGAGGGTATAAAGATAGGAAAAAATGTTTTCTGAACAGGTCTAACCAGAGGTGGTGTTGGTGCTACTGGCTTGCAAGTGTTCACGGGTTTGCAAGCTGCCTGACTGTGCATGCCTGGTCAATTGCCTCACATGCACTGATATGTGCAAGCTCCAGACCTGCACCAACCAAGCAGTGCAGCAGCAGGAACCCGACCTTGAGCCGGATTCTGGTGATTCAGAGGATGAGTAAACGGTACAGCAGATACATATGTTTCTGGCGCTTCTATGCATGTCTAAAGGTTCCATATGACTCAACAAATTATTAATACAATAGTTTCAAGAATATTAGTCAATGTTATGTTCACAAGAAGTCGCATAGAAGTACACATTCAGACTTCATTGCATATGGTAGCGACACATTTCTGTTCATTAGCATTAGTGTTTTAACTTTTATGTCATTTAACCTGTTGCCAGCTTATTATGTTATTGTGTGTATATTAGCAACTAAAACTGTAATTGAATGAACTTCGATTTTGAACATTTTCAGAAGGTTAACCTATAGTAATATCACTTTCACAGTTGCGGATGTCCGTAGTTGAGTGCCGTTGGGAGCGGCTATAAAAGTCGCAATTACTAGCACTAATTAACTCTTCCTCCGCCTACTCTAGCCTACTAGGCTGCACTACATTGCCTTGGCCACCTTTCTTTTCGAAAAAGATCCTTATAGCCATACTGCTATCTACCACCAGATGTCAACAAGCCCAGTAACCTGTGCGCTCTGCTCTCTTTTTCTCGCTCCCACACTGCGTGACTGCGTGTGTGCTGGCCCTGCTGCACTTCTCCCAAACTCAGCGCGTTTGGTGCAGCCAAAGCTGAGTTGCCAGGTAGTGAAATAGTGTCCACACTGCGTGACTGGTGGCCCGTGACGGGTGGCCGATTGGCGAGTGGCCGTTAATATGTGATAGGAGCGTGAACCGGACGGGATCAAGCCGAATGATTTCCGTACGAGACCTATCAATTCTTGTATTAACATGAATTAAAAAAATTGTGTAGGCCCCGGTCGGGGCTATTCTTAATTTTATATAATAAAAAAAATATTTGAGATCCGGGGCTATTCATAAAACATCCGGGGCTATAGCCCCCAATGCCCAGGCCTAACTATGCCCCTGGCATACACAGTAGTTAATTTATATTACCATCACACTACATGTCTTCAGTGGCACATAAAAGTCCGTAGTGATGCAAAAATTCGTAATATATTGTGCCCGGCGACATTAGTGCAGTGGCAAGTGACTGGCGACTATAGTGTTCTCAGAGAAGCAGATACACCTGCCAGTGTGTACATAATACATATTGCGGTTCTCACAGCTATCTAATCATCCCACCATGGGGGTGCATAGGAAAAATACTATATATTATTTGTTGGAGAGAGAAGGAGAGAAGAAGAGAGAGAGAGAGAGAAGAGAGAGAGAGAGAGAGAGGAAGAGAGAGGAGAGAGAGAGAGAGAGAGAGAGAGAGAGAGAGAGAGAGAGAGAGAGAGAGAGAGAGAGAGCTGCCAGAAGGAGGGGAGGGTAGAGGTGCATAGGAGAAATATACAGTCAAATACTATTACTTTGAGAGAGAGAGAGAGAGAGATGGGCGTAGTCGTACGTCTGGCAGCGTGGCGCAAGTTGCCGTTTCCCTCCGCCTACCACAGCGGTAGATTGCCATAATATCTTCTATAGAGAGGAAGCAATACTACTTAGTGTGTTGGGGCAGGAACTGGCTGAAGGAGGGGGGGTGGGGGTACACAAGAGAAATACTACTACTTGAGAAGAGCGAGAGAGTACGGTAGGCATTCCTGATTATCGAGGTGGGCAGTTGCCAAACTAGTGCGAAATGCGCTAGTTCTGGCGCATTGGCATCACAAACAGCGCGTACATTTTGTATTTTGCGCATAGCGCGTTTTTCAGTGCATTTTTATTCAATCTGGTGCACGTTCTAGCGCATTTCTAGAAATCCATGGTTATAGGTAAGGTTAGTATAAAATCTACTTAAGACTGTACTTCAAGCTGTGTTGAAATATAACTATAAGGCAACTACTTCGTATTGTACATACGTACGTATTGTTACGAACCTCCTAGTACCTTACCTAAGTTGGTTACAACCTGGACGTGGCCTTTAGGAAGGTAAGGTACTAGGAGGTTCGTAACAGTATATACATGCAGCCCGCTCCACCTCACTTCTGACCTCAGCCGCCGCCTGCCTGGCGCCAGCCAGCGGCCAGCGGGCAACGGCTAGCCGGCTGGCGGCTACTCATAAGCATAACGCACTTGCCACTGCACTAATGTCACCAGGCACAATATATTACGAATTTTAGCATCACTACAGACTTTTATGTGCCACTGAAGACATGTAGTACGTACGGTAGTGTACGTGATATGTACATAATATAAACTACTGTGCATGCCTCTTCAGTGACGCATAAAAGTCTGTAGTGATGCTAAAATTCGTAATATATTGTGCCTGGCGACATTAGTGTAGTGGCAAGTGACTGGCGACTATAGTGTTATCTACTAGTATGTAAATCCTAATCATGAACTGTTATTATTATTATTATTATTATTATTATTATAGCAGCAACAGAAGCAGTAGCATTATCAATACACTGTAAAAGTAATAATGCTTAATACTATAATGATAACCATTATCTAGCTACTATTACAATAATCAATAGAGGGGAGGATTTTTAATTTTTTTTATTTATTTATTTACATCTATTACACATATATACATATACATATACATATGCACATACATACACATACATACACATACATATATACATAAAAAACAGTAATAAATGAGCGGGCATCAGCCCGCCGCTGTAGCCGCAGCTAGAGTACCTTGAATAATAGTACAGAGACCCTAGCCGCAGCCACAGTCAGGTCACAGGTGGGCGTGCACCCATGGCGCCTGCTGGGGGTTCATATTCTCCTGCCTCCCCTGGGGACCCCACCCACTTCACGACAGTGGCGGACGTCCACCACCCGCCGTCCTTCCTCTCTCGGGACGGTGCCGTGCCTGCCTCCTCTGCCCCCCGTGCTGCTTCTCGGCCCCAACGCCTTCCTGGGCCACCCCCACCGCCCAACACGCCTCACTTGCGACCCCCTCCGCATCCTGTTCCGTCCACAACAAGACACAACGTCATGCCGCAGATTTTCACCCTTCTCATGGAAGCTTACTGCGTTTACCAACAGGGCTCGTCAGTCCCTGCCATACTAGCCAATCTTTGGCCAGCACTCTCCTCCGTCCTCAACGTTTTCCTCCAGTGCTAGACCTCTCCCTTCTCCTGTGGAATGCCCGTTCCCTGCTCAGGAAGACCCCTGAGTTCAAGACCTACTTGGGGGAAACTTTACCTGCGGTGGTTGGGTTGTGTGAGACGTGGCTCTCCCCCCACCTCTCCCTCAACCTAACCGGCTACAACATCATCCGGAAGGACAGACCCCAAGGGCGTGGAGGTGGCGTCCTCCTTGCAATTCACGACTCCCTTGACCATTCCCCCCTTGCCCTCCCACAGTGGCAGCACGGCCACCTCGAAGTGGTCGCAGCCAGGGTTGCTACGCAACAGGGTGGGTTATCCGTAGCGGTCTGCTATAACGCTGATGGTGCCACATAACGGGAACTGATTCACTACTTTTCCCTCCTTCCTCCGCCTGTTGTCTTCATGGGTGACTTCAATGCCCATCACAGGTGCTGGGAACCTGACCTCCCTCTCCACCTCACCAACACCTCCGGGAGGGCGCTCTTTCAACTCATCCTTGACTCGCCTCGCCTGTCCCTTCTTTCACCCCCGGGTCTGCCTACCCGTTACCATCCCCACACGGGTGCTACTTCTGTATTGGACCCATTCCTTGGGGACCCAGCCTTCAGTGCCATGATCGTCACCACTGGCCCTTACATGGGGAGTGACCACCTTCCCCTCCTCGCCTCCTTCCCTGCCGTCACTGCCAGGCCTCACCCCGGTTGCCTGCCTCGCTGGAAACTCACGCCTTCCGGCTGGCCCCTCTTCGAGGCGGCACTCCACGACCCACCGGATCTCTCCTCCCTTCCCCTGGAGGACGCCGCTGCCTCCCTTTCCACATTCCTGGAGGACGCGGGAAAGGCTGCCTTCCATCTCTCGACGCGTCGCGCCCCTCGCCGTCCGGGCAAATCTTGGTGGAACGACGACTGCGCCCAGGCAGTCAAGGCCCGTAGGAGGGCATGGAACCTATGGCGTCGAAGGCCCACACTACAGCTTGGGGCTGACTATCATAGACTCGATGCCATGTGTGCCAGGACCATCCTCCCTGCCCAGAGGAAGGCGTGGGGCTCCCACTACGCTTCCCTCTCTCCATCCTCCTCCACAAAGCGTACGTGGGATTTTTTCCACTCCATGGAGGGGAAAAAACAACGCCTCTCACTGCCCCTGAAGGATGGTGCCAACCCCCTCCTAGATGACCCGCAGAAGGCTGCATTGCTTGCCGCACACTACCAGGACAAAATTGGTCTCCGGTGTCCTCTCGCGTCATCCCTTAACATCAATGCGGCGATAAATACTGCTGTTGCCTCCCCTGGCATCCCGGCACTCACCAGTCCTTTCACGACTGATGAGATGGACCGGGCCTTGTCCACCTTAAGACCGGGGAAAACTGCGGGCCGGGACAACGTGCCGTATGAGTTCCTGATTCACATGACACCTCCCTTGAAGTCCACGGCACTCTCCCTCTTCAACACCAGTTGGCTCCGGGGCGTCTTTCCTACGTACTGGAAATCCTCCACCCTGCTACCTATACCCAAACCCGGGAAGGACCCCACACTCCCGTCCACATACCGCCCTATCGCTCTCCTCTCTTTCGTGCTCGCTCCTGGAGCGACTTGTGGCCACTCGCCTATCCTGGTGGCTGGAGGATGGCCATCTCCTGAGAGAGGTGCAGTGTGGCTTCAGGCCCCGCAGGAGCACCCTAGATGTCCTGGCGCAGCTGGAGTATCACATCTGTGACACTTACCGGGGTAGGGAGGTCATGATCTCCCTCTTTGTAGATCTAGAGGGAGCATTTGACTCTGCGTCCCACGAAGGCATCCTCTGTAAGTTGGCTTCCATGGGAATCACGGGACCCACCCTCGCCTGGCTCCGGTCATTCTTGTCAGGCCGGTCTTTTCAGGTTGCGGTTGGCGCCTCCAGCTCTCCTTCCCATCCAATGCAGAGAGGAGTGCCGCAGGGTTCCATCCTCAGCCCTTTGCTGTTCAATGTCCTCCTCTCAGACCTCCACATTCCTCCCCACTCTCACCTTCTTATCTATGCAGACGACATTACCATCATCAGCAGAGCCAACACTCAGGCCCAGGCACAGCTATGCTTGCAGGAGGCAGCTGATACATTAACTGACTGGGTGAGGACATGGGGTCTCTCAATTAATGCTCCCAAAAGCTCTCTTATGTGCTTCACCCTCAAGCCTGTCCGCTCTCCACCCACTGTCACCCTTAGTGGCTCCCCGGTGCCTTACACCAGGTCCCACACCTTCCTCGGTATGCGGCTGGATGGTCCCCGCCTGACCTGGTCTCATCATATTGAGTACCTCCGTACCACCTGCAACAGGCGCCTCAACATCATGAAGCGGGTGGCTGGTGTCCGCTGGGGGGCCAGTCGTGATCTCCTTTTGCACTACTACCAGGCGGCCATCAGATCTAAGGTGTCTTATGGCAGCTGCATTTATGGCTCAGCAGCCCTTTCCACCCTCAGGAAACTGGACGTCCTGCAAAAAGCGGCCCTGAGGATCTCCATGGGGGCAATGAGGTCCTCACCTGTCATCGCCCTACACGCAGAGAGCGGTATCCCCCCGTTGCAGGTACACAGGAGGGAGATCCTGTGTAGCCAGTACCACCACATCATGTCCCTGCCCCCATCCCACCCCCTCGCCATTCTCTATGCCAACTCCGGTGTGGATCCTCACACTCCAGTCTGGCTTCCTGGAGCCCGTCAGCCTCTACTGGTCCGTGCACTGCTGGTCCACTCTGTGCTGAACCTGCCATCACCTCCTACTCAGCCCATCAGCCCACACTCCCCGGTCCCATCCTGGCTGGACATTTCCTCGTTGGTTGCCCTGACTATCCCAGATCTTCCTCCCAAACACTTAGCTAGCGTCCTGGCAGCTTCTTTATTCCGTCAACTCGACATGTCCCTCTACCACAACCACCTGAAGATCTTCACTGACGGCTCTCACTCCCCCACCATTCCGTCTACAGGCGCTGCCGTCTATGACCCTCGCTCCAACATCTGCAGGACGTGGCGGCTGCCCCCTGAAACAGACGTTCTGACGGCAGAACTCTTCGCCATTCGCCAGGCAGTGTCTTACCTGAACACCACCTACGCCCCGGCCAGAGTTGTGATCTACACAGACTCTCTCTCCTCCCTCCATCTCTTCCTCTCCCGTCGCCCGGCTTCCTCCACAGCCATGGTTCACTCCCTGCAACGGCTACTCCTCTCCCTCACCTCAGTGGGCTGGCAGATCACCTTGCAGTGTTGTTGGTGTTGTTGTTGGGGGTTTGAAGGGGCCGTGCAGGCTGTGGTGCCACAGCCTGTAGTGCCCCGAAGGTGCAGGATGCAAATGAGTCAGCAGGTTAGATCCTGTGCAGTTGGCCAGACTTCTGTAGGAAGGTCCTGGTGTGCTTGAGGATTTTGAAGGCCAAGCCGGGATCTGGAGAGCCACCCAAGAGGTCGGCTAGAGTTGGTCTGCGGAGGAGGAGTGGATATAGTGATTGGAGGAGTGCCGTGCGGTGGGAGTGGTGGCGAGGACATTGCAGGAGGAGGTGTTCAGGTGTGTCCAGGTATGTGGGGCACCAGGGGCAGTGAGGGTCATCAGTCATGCCCAGTTTGTGTAGGTGAGAGTTGAGGCGGGTGTGACCAATCCGGAGTCTGGTGACTGCGGTGTCCAGGGC
This sequence comes from Chionoecetes opilio, assembly GCA_016584305.1. Classification (NCBI taxonomy): domain Eukaryota; kingdom Metazoa; phylum Arthropoda; class Malacostraca; order Decapoda; family Majidae; genus Chionoecetes; species Chionoecetes opilio. The sequence goes on along the minus strand of JACEEZ010005620.1, from coordinate 119,779 downwards.
ACGGCTGGGGGAGTGGGTCCACCAGTGGTGTCGTGTCATGTCGTATTCGTCCAAGTGAAGTGTACTGTACGGCGTCAGTCAGCTCTGTGTCCCAGTGTCGGTTGCATGTAGTCTGAAGGTTAGTCAGTGAATCAGTCAGGTCTGTGGTCATGTCTATGGGAGAGGGGAGGGAGTGTGCCTCTGCTGCCGCCCTGTCGGCCACAGTGTTGCCCCTGACACCAATGTGGGAGGGCACCCACTGAAGGTGGATGACATGGCCAGAGGAGGATAAGTGAAGCAAGAGGTGGTGGATGTGAAAGCAAAGGGCATGGTGAGTGTGAGGGCGGTGACGTCGGAGAAGTTGGAGGGCTATGAGGGAGTCGGTGAAGATGGTTACTGTACAGGGGGGGGGGCACGGTGGTGGCATACTTGATGCCCTCCCTGATGGCAAAAAGTTCTGCCGTCAGGATGGAGGCAGCGGGCGGCAACCTCCAGGCGGTGGCAAGTGACCTGGCCGGGATGTACATGGCCGCACCTACAGACGGAGGGGCTGGCAGACGGGAGCCGTCGGTGTAAATGTGGAGGGAGTTACTGTAGCGGGTGTGTAGGAGGGGGTAAAAAAGGTACCTGCCCTGCACTGGACAGGCAGCCTTGGACCATGGTGTAGGTGTGTGAAGGGACAGATAGATTAGAGAAGAGAGAGGAAACCAAGGGCCCAGGGGAGAGGTCTTCTCCAGAGTGCGAAAGGAGGGGGGAGTCACCCGGATAGAAGCAAAGAAGGAGAGGGCTCTCTCTACGAAAGGTGTGTGGGCTTGATACGGTAGGGGGCCATGAAGAGGTTCCCTACCGTGTCGGAGGAGGAGGGAGTGGAGGGCACGGCAGCTAGGGGAGGAGGCAAGCTTGGTGTAGGTGCGGACAAGGAGGGTGGAGCGTCGGTGTGACAGGGAGGAGAGGGAGGATTCTGCCTGAAGGGCTGTGACTGGGGAGGACCTGAAGGCCCCCAAAGCTATACGAAGGGCATTATTCTGGATTACATCTAACTTGTGGAGGAGGGAAGGTGAGGCCGCACCATAAACCTCACACCCGTAGTCTAAGCGACTACGGATGTAAGTGCAATAGAAATGAAGGAGGGTATTCCTGTCCGCACCCCACTTGACCCCTGCAAGGGACTTCATTAAGTTAAGCCTCTTGAGGTACGAGGTCACCAGGTACTGTATGTGGCGGCCCCAGGTTAGGCGGGGGCCATCCAACAGTAAACCAAGGAATTTGTGGTGGGTTTTGAAGGAAATTGGGGACCCATTAATGATGACCATCGGGATGTTGGGAATACGCCTTCGGGTGAAGCACAGAAGGCTAGATTTCTGGGCACTCACCGTCAGGCCCCAACGGGTGGTCCATGAGTGGACGGCATCAAGCCCACGTTGAAGATGGTCTTGAGCCTCCTGGATAGTGGGAGCAGAGCAAATGAGAGAGATGTCATCAGCATAGATGAGTGCATGTGTGCATGGAGAGCAAGGAAAGTCCGAAAGCAAGATGTTGAAGAGGACAGAACTAAGGGGAGAACCCTGTGGGACGCCTCTGGTGACCGGGTAAGACCTGGAATGGGTGTTCCCGATCACCAGAGAGAAGGACCTGGAAGACAGGAAGGATTTAACCCATTGGAGAGGGGAGCCATGCAGTCCCAGGCGGGCAAGTTTTTCAACGATGGCATTATGGGAGGAGGTGTCAAAAGCTGCTTGGAGGTCAATAAAGGCTATTAGCGTGAATTGTTTGTGGGTAAATCCTTCCTGTATGTGGTGCTCCAGCTGGAGCAGGGCATCCAGGGTGCCCCGGTGAGGACGAAACCCGAACATATTTGATGGAAGAAGGTGTTTGTGTTCCAACCACCATCTCAACCTACACCGTACTATTTGTTCTACTACTTTACTAAGACTAGAGAGAAGGCTAATGGGCCTATAGGAGGAAGCCTCAGACGGAGCCTTGCCAGGCTTAAGAATAGGAATTGTGATGGCATGACGCCACACAGAAGGGAACGTCCCCGACAGCCAGCTGGCGTTGAAGACGTCCAGGAGGAGGCGGGCCAGAGCATCCGGGAGGCGGCGAAGAAACTCGTTCGGGACGTTGTCCGGTCCCGCCGCCTTCCTAGCGGACAGTGCGTGTAAAGCCGAGGAGAGCTCCTGGGGGGTTATAGCAGTGCTAATTGTATGGCCGGTGTGGGAAGGGGGTAACACAGGTGGGGGTACGGGGTCTGGAGAGCCGAGTGTAGTGTGAATGTGGGAGGCAAGGCACTCGACTTTGTCGGCATCAGTGATGAGGAGGGCACCATTACTAGTTAACGGGAAAGTGAAGGGGGGCTGAGGGTGGACCATCTTCCTGAAAAAGGACCAAGCCCGGGAGACTGAGGAGGAGAAGGACAGGGAAGCACAAAAGGAGGCCCATGCAGAACGTTTCTCATAAGAATAACACGTTTGCATCGGGCCTCCAATAAACGGAAGCGACTACGGAGCAAGGGAATGGGGTTCTTACGCCACGCAGTAACGGCGTGGCGTTTGGCCTGAAGGGCTGCCGCACACTTCCGGGACCACCAGGGGACCCGGAAAGAGCGGGAGGGGTGGGAAGTGATTAAATGAAAGTGGTGGGACCCCACGTCCACCAGGGTGACCGTGAGGTATTGAATTATATCCGATGAAGGGAGGGTAGTGGGAGGGGTAAGGGAATTTAATTCTGATTGAAAAGAGCCCCAGTCTCCTTTGGTGAAGGACCAACGAGGTCTGCGTGAAGGGGGAGAGGGTGGTGGTACTGAAGGAAGGAAAATTACAACAGGAAGATGGTCGCTCCCCATGTAAGGGCCAGTTGTGACAGCGGTGAGGAGGAGGGGGCCATTACCCAGGCAGAGGTCCAAGGTGGAGGGGTTCCCTGAAACTGGATCAGTCCTGGTAGGGAGGCCAGGTGGAGAAAGGAGAGATAAAGAAACACTGTCCGCCAGAAAGCTCGAGAGGGACCTGCCCGAGCAGTTTCTTCGGCTCCTGGGGAGGGCCGGTTCCCAGAGGTCATGATGGGCATTAAAATCACCCATTATTAAAGCTGGGGAGGAAAGCTGAGAGAACAAGTGCTGGAATTCCTGAAGGGTTATATCTAAACATGGGTTGTAAATTAAAAGAACCTGAAGGGGCCCTGAATCAAAGGTAACAGTCACCCCCAGATGCTCCAGGCCACCTCCAGGGAAAGGAGTGATAGTGAGAGGGCTAGAAGAGAGAGATCGGTGGACCAGCAGAAGCAGGCCGCCTCCTGCCCCGCCGGTCCCCCTGTTCATCCTGTAGGAAGCATAGTTGGGAAAGGAGGGGGAGAATGCGTCTGTGAGCCACGTCTCACAGACGCCAACTACTAGAGGAGTGTATGATGAGAGCGTGGTTTTAAAGACTGGAAGTTTCCGGTTCAGAGATCGGGCGTTCCAGAAGATGAAGTGGGAGGGGAGTAAAGGACTCACTGCGTGAGTGACATAAAGAAGGTAATGAGGCCTGGCAGGCATCGAATGAGGCAGTCTCTAAGGCAGGAACCTGAAATAAGGAGATTAAAGAAATCAAGTGCAATGGGTGCAATTCCCTTAATGAAGGCTGGCCATGCAAAGCCCGAAGCATGCTGGGCTTGAGAAGAAGGAGGCGGCGCAAGGCTAGCACTACCCAGTGAGGGCAGGGGCTGCTGGGCTGCTGGCGGCTGGGCATGGGGCTGAGGCTGTGGAGGCAGGGAAGGAACATGGCAGGGTGGGGGACCAGGTAATAAGGGGGTAGGAGGATGAAAAACAACCTCCACAGCCTCCCTATAAGGCCCCTTCAGCAGGAAGGCGGGTCTGTGCCCTTGTTTAAGGGCGGGTACGGTATGGTGCCGGGGGGACTGTCGGCGTCTTTGGGGTTTTGGGGAAGGGGATCCACTGGCAGTGGGTGGGCGGGTGGGGGTGACGCAACCAGCAGCCATCTGGACAATGTTGACTGTGGGGCTCATTGGCTTGGCAGGGGCAGGCTGACTGGCAGGGGCAGGCCCTGGAGCAGGCAGGCAGGGAAGGTGCCGAGTAGGGGAGGGCAGCTCTTGTGCTAGGGGCCCCCTGGGACAGAAGGTCCCAGGGTAGATGCCCCTCAGCTGCCGCTTCACGTCTGACATGGAGCAGGTAGCCTCGTGCTGGAGCTGTTGCACTTGTGTGATGCCAGGGTTTTTACTTTCTTGAAAAACTTATTGTATCTTATGACCGATACAAAAAAAATCCCACCGCAAAACTACAAGAGAACTGAAATTAGTCATATGATTTCACTATTTAATTATAGTACGAACACTTCTCGATGCGGAGATTACTGAAATAGGAATGAACTTAGGGTTTAGTAAGAGGAAATGCTGCCACCAGTCCAGACGAGTAGTTCTATGGTTTACTCCCTGAACACGATTTACTATATGAGAATTATTGGTAGTCGGGGTGGGTACTTATTATTACACCGAGTGAGGCTGAAACTCTTTTTGAGACGTGGGGAAGTATTTCCATAACAAGGGAATAATCACCTGGGGTTTTTGCAATAAACACAAGAAGCTATACTTTAAACATCATCCGGTTTATTTACCACGAAATATTATTTCTCTTGTTTGAGAACCTAGATACATGTATAACTCTTAATTTGGCGCAGGAAAGCTCTACAGAGCATAGCCTACCTCACTGAATTATATTCTTAGAACTACCATCTATGTCCGTATCAACTGAGCACTATAGGTATACATGGAATATATATATATAGGAGAGAAAATGTGAGAGTAATGGGTTGGTGTGGGATTCACTGTACCATGTGGCCTGGTTTCTTTTCCGGCAGAGATACTCGCCGGAGCCTTGAAGGAAGTGAATGAGACTCATTTAATAACACTTATAAGGACAAGCCAGGCCTCCTATGCGTTAATGAAACCTAAACAACTGTACCTATATATAGATATATAGATAGATATATTATAACAAGGAGGGGGGGGGGGGGAAATAGGGGCGAGTTACTGCATATCTTACCTTGAAGGAAGTGAATGAGAGACTGATGGTCGCGTTGTCCCACAGAGGGAGAGCTTGGAAGATCAGCGGGAAAAAGGAAATGTTCGGATACTTATGAGAGGCTGCCCCTGAAGGGAATATAAGACTTCGAATGACTCTTATTAGCTAAAGAAGCAAGTATACGTATGAAATGACTGCCTATGACGCAGTTCTTTTAATTTGATATAGAAGAATTTAATACATTTATTCTAATATCCAGGGAGAGTTTTTTTTCCCATCGGTCAAACCTACGAACGTGTTTTTAAGAGTGACGAGGTATAGGGAGTCGCAACATAAATTTGGTCGACTTTTAATTCAGCGAATAACTCGACTAACTCACCCATTTATAAACGTAATCTGTCACTATTGTGTCTGTTTTGAAGGACATTAAGAATCTAAGAGTGTTTTTCGATCTGTCAGGAGGGTGAGGGGAGGATGAAAAGTTTTGACTCTACTAGTTATTGACGGCCGCGAAATAAATGTCCCACACATTTGGACTCGTGTTCTGAGTGTATGGAGGGGGAAAGGGGGGGGGAGATAGAAGTGGGAGAAAGAAAGAAAGATGGTAGAAAGAAAGAAGATAAATATTACGAGAACAGAAAAGATTTGATTGGCCTTAGTATAATAAGAATAACCTGTTTCTCCATATACTGGACCTAGGCGACAACTTGCCCCAGACCAAACATATAGTTATTGAGACCTTTTTCCTTCTTACAGATACATAACCCGGGAATCGTATGATGGGAATTCCCATCCTTTCTCTCCGAATTTCCGGGCATTACACACGTCTATTCTCCGGGAGAATTAAATTCTTCAATATCATATTAGCTACTTACTGACCTCCCGTTTCCTTTCTAAAGCTGTGTCAAGAGGATGTGTGTGAATGGGACGAATTTATGGTTAATTTACTAGAGATTCTTCTATTCTTTGAAACGGGTATCTGAATGTGTTTAGATTACACGAATATTCAATGAAAAGGAAGTATCCCAATCAACCTCCGACCTGGGCAGTAACGTGGTCGTCAAAACCTGACTCAATACCTAATTCTCGTTGCTAGGAATGTCCCAGGGGCGCACACCGGCTACCCTCATGGTTAGTTTTATTGGTTACTGACAAGCGCCTAACAAGTCTTGAAATATTCGCTACACCTCAAGCTGGCTGACTGTAGTTGAGTAGCCGTACGACTATCTCGAATTAAAATACTCCTCTCACCGAACCAGGCTGAGCCCGTGAAAGTAGATACTCCGAATTCTAGAAATGAGAAATCTCCTAGACCAAATTGTTTCAGCTAGTCCGACACACACTCAATTCCTTGACTCAGTAATCTACATTTAACACTTTTCGCTTAATCTTCACATGAATAGGCTACACCGCAAGTCGGGTTGACTGTAACTTGAATTAAAATACCTTGAAAACTCTCACCGAACCAGACTGAGTCCGTTAATGAAATTCAATGAAAGACTGGTATCCCAATCAACCTCCTACCTGGGTATACAACTCCCCGAAACCGAGTAGGTATTAACCTTTCAAATCTATAAAATAAATTATCAATGTTCATGTTCAAAATAATTCTTCCTCAATTTTCTAACATTTAACTAATGCTTAACTAACACTGCACTGAACACTCCTTGATTAGTCTTCTAGGAGGTCTCCGTAGGTCGGGTTTTGAAGCTTGAGAGTGCGGAAGCAGATGTCGTCGAGCTCCTTGCTATCGACGCAGCAAATGTCGCTGGCGTCCTCGGCCAGACGGTGGATGGATAGTATGGCGCTGTATGGCTCGACCATCGGGTCGGATACCTTAGGCGATGGGAAAAACCAAAAAAAAAAGAAGGTAACCTTTTTCTTGTCGGGGAAAATCCTCTAGGATCTTGTGTAACCCCGTTATTGGGAAAGATAGGAGGGGAATTCCTTTTTACATAAAATTTCCCGGGGGGTTATTTTCCCGTAAGCAATTCAATCTTTTCGTTTCTGGGGGGGGAAATTTTTATTTTCCTTTTTTCATTCTCACTTCTTTTTCCCCCTCCCTTCCTTTCACCCCTTTCCCCCCCCCCCCCAAATTTTCCCCGGGTACGGTAAAAAATTCCCGGGGGGACCCTTTTTTTCGCAAATCATCGAAAACAAAAGGGGTTAAAAAACTTTTAAATCCCTCACCTCACCCTCCTATCAGATAAAGGAACACCCCTAGATTCCTTAATGTCCTTCAAAATAGTCACCATAGTGAAAGATCACGGTCATCCCTTTAAAGGGGTTTAGTCCAGTTATTCCCCTAAATTGAAAGTTTTCCAAAATTTTCCCATTCAGCTCCCATCCCTCGTCGCTCAAAAAACCCCCGTTTTTCGCGGGGTTGACGAAAAAAGAAAATAAAAATTTCCCCCGGTTATTAGAATCAACACTTTAAAATTCTTCTATATAAAAGTCCCAGAACTGAAATTATGGGAAAACCCCTTTTCATGGGACCCTTGTTTAAATTTATTTAATTAGTCATTCAGGGTCTATAAGCTCTTCCGGAGAGGCCAATATAAATAAAATTCGAACTTTCCCTTTCATCCCATTTCCCACCTTAGCTCCCAAAAGGGGAGTCAGTCCCTCCCACTTCATTGTAGGAAAGACCTGGGCACCTCGCTCCTGTTTCCCCCCTTCCTTGTTAAAAATTATATCTACCCTTATTTTTATATATATATTAGGAAACATTTTGTTCAGTTTCCATTAACCCCATAGAAGGCCCCCCCCCATCCTTAAATGTTTTTTAACAGAGCCCCGCCTCTCCTTCATTGTGGGCCTTCAAACGGGAGTCTCTCATCCACTCCCCTACAGACTCAGAGGGGACGTCCCCCAGTGGGGGCCAAAAAACCCCGTCACATGGTTTTTTTTCCAAGTAAACGCAAACAACTTTTCTTACTCTTATTTTTCCCCCCTTTTTAATTTTTCCATGTATTTTAAATAAGTATTCAGCGGTATTTTTACCTAAGTAAAGGGGTAATCTTTAAATAGGATTCATTAAAGGGGGGTTTTCTCATAAAGTTTTCCTTTCCTCAGAGGGGGAAAAACTTTTTTTTAAATAAATTTGGAAGAGTTTTCCTGTATCAGAGTGTAAAGTTTTCTTATATCAGATTAGGGGTTTTCCCTGTGTTAGGGGGGGAGACTTTCTTGTTTTGGGGATTAGACCCAAAGGGTTTGTCCTTTTGATCTCAAACAAGAAAAATAATCTTCGGGATGAATAAATAGGATGATTTTTTTCAAATATATTTTTCTTGGGGTCATTTTAGTAAAAACCTGGTGATTTTCTGTTTTTGGGACAGAAATTTTCCCCACCTTCCAAAAGAGTGCCCACCCTTTAAACTGGGTTTAAAATTTTCCACGTATCAACCACGACTCCCAAAAGAAAAATCAAATATATATATATATCAAATTCAAACCTTCCCAGGAATAAAACCAAGCCCCTATTTTGCCTGGCTGGTGGCAGAAACTTCCCCTTAATCATCCATTTCCCCTTAAACCTTAACTCCTCCCCCTTTTCCCCCACTTAAATTCTTCCCCATTTCAGTTACTCTCCCCCCAGCGAGAAGTTTTTCAACTAAAAATCAATGTGAAGCATAAAAACTTTTTTCTTAAAAATTCTCAATTCAAGTTTAAATAAAGGGAAAAAAATCCAAACCCAAAATTTAATTTCATTTCAAATAAAAAAGGCACCGGGAATAAAAAAACCTTCATAGGAAAACCCCTGGCAAAAAACACTGGGGACTAAAGGGGGGGGATATTTTTTTCCTAAAAAAAAACCAGCAACGAATTTTCCCCCCACCGGGGAAAAAAACAAGAAAAAGGGGCAAATTTGGGTTTTAAATTTTTTTCATACAGAAACCCGATCATTATAGTGGCTCATTAGATTTTTTTCCCCCCAAAACCAAACACCCTCACCCATAAAACCATGACCATGTGGCGTGAGCTGTAAGAAGCAGCCGATACAAACCGTCTCAGCCCCCGCCGCCACGCCACTTTACCGCCGGGAGCCTGCCGCACGCCGCCCACCATCACAAACCTTCCCCAGCCAGGCCGCATGCCCATGCCCCCAAAGCCTAAACCGGGGGGGCCCCTTTACCGCCCACACCGCCGCATTCCCCGCGCCTACCCCCCACGCTCGCCCCTCGTGCCCCCGCTTCAACCCCCGTAGCCCCCCTTCACCGCTACAAACCGCCGCATCCCCAGCCGCCTCGAAACCGGGGGGCCCAAAAATGTCCAAGAAAAAGGGCGTGAAGGGCCCCGTCGGGGGGAAGTCCTGGATCTCTCCCAGCCTACCCACTGACGTCGCATGATTACGCAAAAACCCAAAACGCTAAGAAGATGACATCATCGCCGCTTTTGAGCGACCGTGGACGCCACCTCCAAGAAGGGGGGCCCCAGACCGGGAGGGACAAAGCCCTTTGTTTCCAAAATCCTAGAGGAGTTTTCCCCGACAAGAAAATGGTTACCCCTTTTCGGTTTTTCCCCCCTCGCCCAAGGGAAACCGGCCCCTAAAAGCGGGCCCTACATATCCAACCGTCTGACCAAAGGCGCCAGCGACGGGTTTTGGGTGCTCGATAGCAAAGGGCTCGACGACATCTGCTTCCAGCACTCTCAAGCTTTAAAACCCCACCCACGGAGACCCCCTAGAAAAACTAATTTGAGGATTTTTCCCGTGCCGTGTTAAATTAAGCCTTAGTTAAATGTTGAAAAACAAGGAAAAATTATTTTTGAACATTAACATTTTTAATTTTTTTTTATGAACTTGAAAAAGGGTTTAAAACCTACTCTGTTTAGGGTAGTTGTAGGTCAAACCCCTTTTTTTACTCTTGGGGAAATCAAATCGAAAAAATGTTCATTAAAAATTGGGTTTCCCTTTATATAATTTTTTAATTTCCTTTGTTGGTAAAACCCCCAGGGGGTTTTTAAACAAAATTGGGGGTTTTCCGGGATTTTAATTAATTTTCAGTAAGGGGTTTTATTGGGAATTTCCCCCAAAATTTTTAAAATTTAAATTTCCTTTAAACAGACTAGTCTTTTGGTTTTGGGGTTTCTATTTTAAAACAATTTTTTTTGGGCCACCGGTTGTGGGGGGATTTTAGGTAAATTCGCGAAAAATGTTTTTAATTATTAAATCGGAAGTTTTAGGGGTACGGGTGAAAACAATTTTGGGTCTGGGGTTTCTCCAATTTCCCCCAGAAGTCCCCCAGTGGGCTGTTGGTTTTTCCCCCGGGCTACCCGTTCAAGGGGGGGGATTTTTTTAAATTGAATAGTGTAATCTAAAAAAAAACAGCACCCGTTTTAAAAAATGGGTTCCCAAAAATTTTAAATCTAAATTCTCCTTTTCCACCCGGGTCCCTTTGGCCCCCTTTGGGAAAAAAAATTCCCCCCGGGGGAATTTAAGGTATTTAAAAATTCTTTTTGGGGAAAACGGTTAATCCCATTCCAAGGTGGGTTTGGGGAATTCCTTTTTATTAAATTCCCCTTAATTCCTAAACCAACAACCCGTTTTTGGTGAAAATCTTCCCTTTAAAAATTTACTTTTAAAATTTTTCCCCCTTCCCACCCCCTTTCCCCCCCCTTTTAAAAAAAGGGAAACAAAAAATTTTTGGGAATTAAATTTGGATCTGGAAAAAAATTTTAAAATTTTTTCCCCTAAATTTAATCCTTTTTCCGGGGTAAAGGGGAACCAACATCCAATTCCCTTAAAGTCCTTCAAAAATTTCCCCCCTTTTGGGTTTTTCCGGGGAACATTTTATTTTCCCTTTTTTTTTCCTTTAAAATTTCCTTTCCCTTTTTAACCCCCCCCCCCCCGTTCCGGGGGCTAAAAACCTTTTTCGCGGTTTGAACAAAGGAAAATTCCCCCCCCCTTTCCCGGGTAAAAAAAAAAAAAAACCCCTTTTTAATTTTTAAAGTCCTTAAAATAGGCACCCTTTTCATAAGGAGGACTGTTTTCCAAAATTAAAATTTAAAAATTTCATTCAGGGTCCCCATTGTGGTGTTTGGGGGCCCCGGAAAAAATTTTCCCCTAAAAGTTTTTAAATTTTTCCTGGAAACCCTTTTTAAATTTTTGGAATTTTTGGAAAATTTATGTCATTCACAGTCGAACCAGCTTGAGGTGTGGCAAATTTCAGGACTCGTAGGGTTCTCGTTATCTACCAGAGGGTAGCCGGTGTGCGCCCCTGGGACGAACCTTCCGCCGAGAATACAGGTACTGAGTCAGGATTTGACGACCACGTTACTACCCAGGTCAGAGGTCGATTGGGATACTTCCTTTCATTGAATATTCGTGTAATCTAAACACAAGCAGACACCCGTTTTCAAAGAATAGAAGAATCTCCATTAAATTCACTCTAAATTCGTCCCATACACACACCTCCTCTTGACGCAGCTTTAGAAAGGAAACAAAAGATCCGTGAGTAGTTAATTTGATATTGAAGAATTTAATTTTCCCGGAGAATAGACGTGTGTAATGCCCGTTATTCGGAAGAGATAGGATGGGAATTCCTATCATACAATTCCCGGGTTATGTCCGTAAGCAATTCAATTTTTTCGTTTCTCGTGAAATTTATCTTCCTTCTTTCATTCTCACTTCTATCTTCCTCCCTTCCTTTCACTCCTTCCCCCCCCCCCGACATTCCGGGTACGAGTCAAAATTCGTGGGACACTTATTTCGCGATCATCGATAACTAAGAGGTTCAAAACTTTTCATCCTCACCTCACCCTCCTATCAGATCAAGGAACACTCCTAGATTCTTAATGTCCTTCAAAATAGTCACCATAGTGAAAGATCACGGTCATACATGGATGGGTTAGTCCAGTTATTCGCTAAATTGAAAGTTTACCAAATTTCTATTCAGACTCCCATACCTCGTCGCTCTAAAAACCGTGTTCGCAGGCTTGAACGAAAGAAAATAACACTTTCCCCGGATATTAGAATCAACACATTAAATTCTTCTATATCAAAGTAACAGAACTGTATTATAGGCAGCCCTTTCATAGGTACACTTGTTTCATTAGTTAATTAGTCATTCAGGGTCTATAAGTGTGTTGCCAGGATTTTCCTATGAAGTTGTTTATTCCTGGTACCTTTGTTATTTGAATGAAATTAATTTGGTTAGGATTTTTCATTGATTTAAACTTGAATTGAGAATTGAAACTTGTCTTATGACTTCACTATTTGATTATAGTGTGAACACTTCTCGCTGCGGAGAGTACTGAAATGGGAATGAACTTAAGGGAAAGGGGTAGGGGTAGGGGTTAAGGGGAAAGGGTATGAGTTAAGGGGTAAGGGGAAGTGCTGCCACCAGCTCAGGCAAGTAGTTCAATGGTTTTACTTCCTGGGCATGTTTTAATAGATATATATATTAGATTTATCTTGGTAGTCGTGATTGATACGTGGAATTATACCGAGTAAGGCTGACTCTTTTGGAAGTGTGGGGAATTACTGTCCTAACACAGAATAATCACCTGGGGTTTTTTGCAATAAACACAAGAACTATATTTGAAACATCATCCTATTTATTCATCCTGAAGTATTAAGTCTCTTGTTTGAGATCACAGACAAACATATAAGTTCTAATCCAACATAAGAAAGCTCTCCATCCTAACACAGGAAAGCTCTAATCTGATATAAGAAAACCTTTACACTCTGATACAGGAAGCTCTTCCCATTTGATGAAGGGAAGCTCTTATGAGCATAACCTCCCTCACTGAATCCTATTAATGAATTATCCTTCACTTAGGTAACATACCGCTGAATACTTATAATTATACATGGAAAATATAAGGGGGGAATATAAGAGTAAGAATGTTGTTTGCGTGTCACTCGAAAAAAACCATGTGACAGGATTTTTTTCCCGACTGAGACGTCCGTCTGAGTCTGTAGGGGAGTGGAAGAGAGACTCCCTTAATAACACCTATAAGGATGGGGCAGGCCTCCTTTACGTTAGTGAAACTGAACAACGGTACCCATATTTGGAAATATAGATAAAAATATTATAACAAGGAAAGGGGGGGGGGGAAATAGGAGCGAAACGCCGTACGTCTTACCTGTAGGGGAGTGGAAGAGAGACTGCCTCTCTCGAGGATGACTAAGGCGAGGCGGGAAGAAAAGGGGATGTTTGGATACCCTGAACTTGGCCTCTCCTGAAGAGCTTATAGACCCTGAATGACTAATTAAGTAATGAAACAAGTGTACCTATGAAAGGGCTGCCTATAATACAGTCCTGTTACTTTGATATAGAAGAATTTAATATGTTTAATCTAATATCCGAGGAAAGTGTTATTTTCTTTCGTTCAAGCTTACGAACGCGTCTTTTGGAGCGACGTGGTATGGAAGTTTGTATAGAAATTTGGTAGACTTTCAATTTAGCGAATAACTGGACTAACCCATCCATGTATGACCGTGATCTTTCACTATGGTGACTATTTTGAAGGACATTAAGAATCTAGGAGTGTTCCTTGATCTGATAGGAGGGTGAGGGGAGGATGAAAAGTTTTGAACCTCTTAGTTATCGATGATCGCGAAATAAGTGTCCCACGAATGTTGACTCGTACCCGGAATGTCGGGGGGGGGGGGGAGTGAAAGGAAGGGAGGAAGATAGAAGTGAGAATGAAAGGAAGATAAATTTCACGAGAAACGAAAAGATTGAATTGCTTACGGGCATAACCCGGGAATTGTATGATAAGAATTCCCATCCTATCTCTTCCGAATAACGGGCATTACATAAGCTCTTCAGGAGAGGCCAATATCATAGAATTCGAACATTCCCTTTCATCCCAACTTCACCTTAGCTACCAAGAGGAGTCAGTCGCGCCTCTCCACTTCATTGTAGGTAAGACCTCGGCACCTCGCTCCTGTTTCCCCCCTTCCTTGTTATATTATATCTATCTATATTTCTATATATATATAGGTACAGTTGTTCAGTTTCACTAACGCATAGAAGGCCTGCCCCATCCTTATAAGTGTTATTAACAGAGTCGCCTCTCCACTTCATTGTAGGCTTCGACGGGAGTCTCTCATCCACTCCCCTACAGACTCAGACGGACGTCTCAGTCGGGCCAAAAATCCCGTCACATGGTTTTTTTCAAGTGAAACGCAAACAACATTCTTACTCTTATATTCCCCCCTTATAATTTCCATGTATAATTATAAGTATTCAGCGGTATGTTACCTAAGTGAAGGATAATTCATTAATAGGATTCAGTGAGGGAGGTTATGCTCATAAGAGCTTTCCTTCATCAGATGGGAAGAGCTTTCTTTTATCAGATGGGAAGAGCTTTCCTGTATCAGAGTGTAAAGTTTTCTTATATCAGATTAGAGCTTTCCTGTGTTAGGGTGGAGAGCTTTCTTGTGTTGGATTAGAGCTTATATGTTTGTCTGTGATCTCAAACAAGAGACATAATACTTCAGGATGAATAAATAGGATGATGTTTTCAAATATAGTTCTTGTGTCATTTAGTAGAAACCTCAGGTGATTATTCTGTGTTAGGACAGTAATTCCCCACACTTCCAAAAGAGTGTCAGCCTTACTCGGTATAATTCCACGTATCAACCACGACTACCAAGATAAATCTAATATATATATATATCTATTCAAACATGCCCAGGAAGTAAAACCATAGACCTACTTGCCTGAGCTGGTGGCAGCACTTCCCCTTAACTCATACCATTTCCCCTTAACCTTAACTCCTACCCCTTCCACTTAAATTCATTCCCATTTCAGTACTCTCCGCAGCGAGAAGTGTTCATACTATAATCAAATAGTGAAGTCATAAGACAAGTTTCAATTCTCAATTCAAGTTTAAATCAATGAAAAATCCTAACCAAATTAATTTCATTCAAATAACAAAAGCACCAGGAATAAAACAACTTCATAGGAAAATCCTGGCAACACACTTGGAAACTAAGAGTGTGTCCCTGCCTGAGCCTGTGTCGCCCTTCTTGGAGGTGGCGTCCACGATGTCGCTCACAGCGGCGATGATGTACATGTTCCTAGCGCTTGGGTTATTAGCGTAACTCATGACGACGTCAGTGGGTAGGCTGAGAGATCCAGGACTTCCCTCCTGACGAGGCTCCACGTCCTCTCTTCGACATGTTGGCGGTGTCGAGGCGTGTGGGTGGCGTGGCGGCTAGACGCGGCGGCTGTAGTAGCTAGGAACGGCGGCTACGGCGGCTATGGTGGTGAAGCGCGGCATAGCTGAGACGAGCGTGGCGGTTAGGCGTGCGGCATGCGGCCTGGCTGAAGTGGCTGTCGTGGCTGCGGCGGCGGCTAGCTGTGGCGGCGACGGCTGTGACGGCTGTGTCGGCTCGCTTCTTACAGCTCACTGCCACATGGTCATGGTTCATGTGTGTAGGGTGTTTGGTTTATAGGAGGAAAGATCTAATGAACCTACTATAATGATCGACTACTGTATGAAAATTTACCGAAATTTGACTTTATCTAGCTATTTTCCCAAGGTGAGATTCTGTTGCTGTTATTTGTAGGAAATAATAACCCACCGCTTAAGTCACCAGTGTGATGCCAGGGTTTTTAAATTTTGAAAAACTTTAAAACTTATGACCGATACAAAAAAAATCCCACCGCAAAACTACAAGAGAATTGAAATTAGTCATATGACTTCACTATTCAATTATAGTACGAACACTTCTCGATGCGGAGATAACTGAAATGGGGATGAACTTAGGGTTTAGTAAGGGGAAATGCTGCCACCAGTCCAGGCGAGTAGTTCTATGGTTTACTCCCTGAACACGATTTACTATATGAGAATTATTGGTAGTCGGGGTGGATACTTATTATTACACCGAGTAAGGCTGAAACTCTTTTTGAGTCGTGGGGAAGTATTTCCATAACAAGGGAATAATCACCTGGGGTTTTTGCAATAAACACAAGAAGTTATAATTTAAACATCATCCGGTTTATTTACCACGAAATATTATTTCTCTTGTTTGAGAACCTAGATACATGTATAACTCTTAATTTGGCGCAGGAAAGCTCTACAGAGCATAGCCTACCTCACTGAATTATATTCTTAGAACTACCATCTATGTCCGTATCAACTGAGCACTATAGGTATACATGCAATATATATATAGGAGAGAAAATGTGAGAGTAATGGGTTGGTGTGGGATTCACTGTACCATGTGGCCTGGTTTCTTTTCCGGCAGAGATACTCGCCGGAGCTTTGAAGGAAGTGAATGAGAGACTCATTTAATAACACTTATAAGGACAAGCCAGGCCTCCTATGCGTTAATGAAACCTAAACAACTGTACCTATATATAGATAGATAGATAGATATATTATAACAAGGAGGGGGGGGGGGAATAGGGGCGAGTTACTGCATATCTTACCTTGAAGGAAGTGAATGAGAGACTGATGGTCGCGTGGTCCCACAGAGGGAGAGTTTGGAAGATCAGCGGGAAAAAGGAAATGTTCGGATACTTATGAGAGGCTTCCCCTGAAGGGAATATAAGACTTCGAATGACTCTTATTAGCTAAAGAAGCAAGTATACGTATGAAATGACTGCCTATGACGCAGTTCTTTTAATTTGATATAGAAGAATTTAATACATTTATTCTAATATCCGGGGAGAGTTTTTCTTCCCATCGGTCAAACCTACGAACGTGTTTTTAAGAGTGACGAGGTATAGGGAGTCGCAACATAAATTTGGTCGACTTTTAATTCAGCGAATAACTCGACTAACCCACCCATTTATAAACGTAATCTGTCACTATTGTGTCTGTTTTGAAGGTCATTAAGAATCTAAGAGTGTTTTTCGATCTGTTCAGGAGGGTGAGGGGAGGATGAAAAGTTTTGACTCTACTAGTTATTGACGGCCGCGAAATAAATGTCCCACACATTTGGACTCGTGTTCTGAGTGTATGGAGGGGGAGGGGGGGGGAGATAGAAGTGGGAGAAAGAAAGAAAGATGGTAGAAAGAAAGAAGATAAATATTATGGGAACAGAAAAGATTTGATTGGCCTTAGTATAATAAGAATAACCTGTTTCTCCATATACTGGACCTATGCGACAACTTGCCCCAGACCAAACATATGGTTATTGAGACCTTTTTCCTTCTTACAGATACATAGCCCGGGAATCGTATGATGGGAATTCCCATCCCTTCTCTCCGAATTTCCGGGCATTACACTTGCACCGCCTGAAGGTAAGCCGGGCACTGCTTATAGGTGGGGCGGTGGTCACCACCACAAAAAAGGCAGGACACCGGCCGGGCACACCCCTCTGCAACATGAAAGCCGCTGCAATTACTGCAGCGGACCTTCATGTTGCAGGTGGCATTACCGTGGCTAAAAAGGAAGCAGCGGGTACACCGGAGGACAGGGAGGGTTTGGGGCCGGACCCGGTAAACAGCGTGTTGAAGGGAGACCCGGTCCGGGAGGGGGCCCCGAAATTTAATTCTTATGGCCATGTTAGCGTCCGTCTGATCGTCCCGGACGTTAGCCGGGAGCCGTATAGCGTCTACAATTTTGGTAGGGGAGTCGTCAAGCACTGTAAGTCCAGTCAGAATGTCGTCGTTTGTCAGTTCGGGAGAGATAGGGAAAATTCTCCCAAACATGTAGGTCGGGTCGTCGTCCGATGCAACCCAGCACTTTACGGACCACTCCCCCAGCGTAGTGACAGACTCTGGGGTCTGGGCAAGGTTGTCAAGGTTGACCACCTCAAACCTTAAACCCCTGCCCGCCCCAGTGATGGTCAGAGTGCTAGACACAAATTTTTTGGCGAATATGGAGCCAAAAACTGCCCTGGACACCTTCCCAGGGTTAATGAAGGACCGGAGTCCCTCAGCTGACCTTATGATTATGAGGCGTGTAGGCTGGGAAGAAGGGCAGGCGGGAGCAGGAGCAGAAGCAGTGGGAGCAGAAGCAGTGGGTGTAGCAACGCGGGGAGGAGGTGAGGCAGTGATTGCGGCGAAGGAGCGTGTAAGCTTACTGGGCTTTTCAGGTTGTTGGGTCTCACCAGATGAAGGGGAAGGCGAGCGGGACCTCTTGGGGCCAGATGAAATGGTGTCCATGTGGACGTCCTCGTCAGCCGGCTGGCAGCCGTCCTCGTCAAGCGGCATTGATCACGGGAGCAGGGAGTCTAGGGCACAGGCACGCGCAGGCCCCACACAGCAGAACCAGGCACACAGTACCACGTAGTGTAGTGTCGTGGTCAGCGAAAGTGGTATGGTAAGATTGCGTTGCAGGAGCCGAAGCACAGACGTCTTGTCACCACCAAGGCAGCTCAAAGAGTCCCACCTTGCAGTGGGTGCCTTCCCACTGCAATATCCGGGGCAATGAGGTTGCTGATGTTGCTGCCAAGATAGCCCTCTCGGAGGTAAACATCACCCCCCTCCCGCTGCCGCTCTCCACCGCCAAGCGTCTGATTTCTAATGTCTGCCGCTCCGCCTGGGATAGGTCGCTCGGCGACGCCCTCCGTGCCACCTCCATGGGTCAATACCGCACAGACTCCTCCCTGCACCCATGGATCAGACAAACGTCCCGCGTCTTGGATGTCGCCCTCACCCGCCTGAGGATCGGTCACACAACACTCACGGCACACCTGCATCGTCTGCAGCTCACGACCGACCCGCACTGCCCCTGGTGCAGGAACGTCCCGTAGTCGATTGAGCACTTCCTGCTGCAGTGTCCTCGCTTCCACTCCCACCGACAACTTCTACGTGGTCAACTCATCGCCCTGAACGTCACCACCTTTGACCTGCCCACCCTGCTGGCCGCCGCTGCCGTCCACCCATCACGTCGCCCCGCCATCATCCGCCTCACCTGTGCCTTCCTGAGGAGGACTAATCAACTGTCCCGACTGTGATTAATTCATGGCTGTACACCAGGGCGAATATCGTCGATTTCGACATCACAGCCCTTCAACAACAACAACAACAATAACAGGTGGGCGGGGCCTAAGTATGGTATAGTTACTTTGGGCTGGGCGTGAGGTGAGGAGACGAAAACTTTTCTAACGCATTTCTAGCGCATTTCATACCTCAATCGAGCTCTTTTACGTGCGACACATTTGGCAACACTGGAGGTGGGGGACTCAGGGGAGGCGTCAGTCCGACTCAGTCGGTGCCATGTCTGTCAACATGGCCCACTTAGGGAAGGGCGTCCTCATATATGCCGGAGAATGGTGAGAATTACCCTGATTTAACTGTTTATAAGACATGCCAGTGATTGTAGGGTGATTGAGGTATAGGAAACAGGCAGGGTAAGGGTTGAAGTGAGCCGGAATGTGTTGACCATTATCTGTCATGACTCGGGAAATGGATTCATCTCTGTTATTTGTTCTATTTCTGGGATCACATCAGCGTCTGGGTATTTCCATTATTGCTGTGCACATGTTACCCTGGCAGACGAGACATAGGCAAGGCTTCAGGGCAGGGGCGTAGCTTGGGTCTTGAGACATTGGGGGCTTAAGGCGCTATTACACGGGCACTTTTCTGCTCAGTGAGCAGCTGCTCACTGAGCAGATTTCACTGAGCTGCTCAACGAAACTATTACACGGTGATCTGTGTTTTGATGAGCAAAATGCATACAGACCTGAGTGCGGTTATGATACAAATGATCATAGCGCTTCCTACTAAGCGGTGCTTGTTGTAATGGAGATAGCTTTATTTTGCGAAAAAAAAAAAAAAAAAAAATATATATACTTTGTGGTTAAAGTTAGGTTAGGTTTCATTACAACCTATAAGGTTAGGTTAGGTTTCATTAAAGCCTAGGTTAGGTTAGGTTTCATTAAAGCCTTTAAGGTTAGGTTAAGTTTCATTAAAACCTATAAGGTTAGGTTAGGTTTCATTATTATTAAAAAAAATAAAAAATTGGGGGGGGGGGGGGTTGCGCAAAATAAAACTATCTCCATTAGAACAAGCACCTATTGTAGGCCAAGAAAAAATAGTTGGTGTCTGAAAACGACCGCGAAACTCTCGTCCATTATTACCAAAAGTTGTTTCGTAGTCTATATGAAACCATAGTCGTTTCGTACACTCAGCGCAGAGTTGAACTTGACTACTAGAGTTACGAAATGACACCAGGTATGTACGAAAATACTCAAAATCAGTGTACGAAACTAACTACTTTCAATTCAATATACCTAATTAAGAAAGGTTTTTTGATTAGGCCAAAGGTTTTTGATTCATTTAAACTTCCTGTAATCCCCGAGAGTAGCTTCTATGGACCACTGTGGCCCGCGCCGTACCCGTGGCCGTGGCGGTACGGGGCTGACGCCGTTATAGTGGGCGAGAACTACGCGTTCACTCGTTAGGTCAGACACACACACTCGGGGGCTAACACTGCACTCTTAGCCTCTCTCGCTTTACCATATACACCACACCTGTCACTACACACCTGTACGGCCTCGCAACACACCTGTCGCCTGTGTATCACTGTAAATAAATTACTTGGAAGGTCAGGCTTCTTAGGTATTGAGGGTGTATGTTTTCTTTTTTAATGTTTTTTTTAACAAATAAAGGGCTATATATGTTCCATATTGTAGGATGTGCCTGAACTAAGTCAATCAGTAAGCTTTCCATCTCGTCTGTCCAGTCAGCAGGCATGTAGATGTCTTCTTGAGAGTTTTAGAAGAAAATGATCTTGCAATAAATAATATATAGTCATCCACTAATTTCGGTCCTTTACAACAGAAAACGTTTTTGCTCACTCAAAATGACGAGCAAAAATAGCTTCGAAGTAGTTCCCTGTTTGCTCAACCAAACAGGCTTTCATTGAGCAAAATCCTCAAAACTGCTCACAGAGCACTGCTCACTGAGCAGAAAAGTGCCCGTGTAATAGCCGCTTAAGCCCAGCCCACAAAAGTTTAGATTTTCACTGGATAATTTTCATGTTTATATATAGTAAAATGAATATAATATGTGAAGCACTGGGCTCTACCAAAATGTTCCAGTCAGGTCATTGGCAACTTTCGCAACATGAAAAAAAAGAGTATAATCTGAGTTGTGAACTTGTGACAAAACTGTGTTAACTCTGTATTTGTGCCTAGTTCATCTGGTACTCTCCTCTTCACCTCTCCAGAAACTCTTTTGGTCTCTATATCTGTCACAATCCTCATCTCTGATTTTTCCTCTTCTCTCCTGTTCTGCTCATAAAAAGTATGCAAACAGCACATGTTAAGCAATATCTAACCAAATTTCTCATTTATTATATGATGATTAGATCATAAGCACGTGTTATTTATAAATTTATTGTATGCAAAGACAGACTAAACAAATAAAATAAAAATTCCTGGAGAGGAAGGATCAAGGTGTGGCATCTTGATTTTAGGTCAGCAAATGTGTCAATCGCTTTGTCATAATCAAGGCTTCCAATCAACTGTCTCTCGATTGACAGCACTGCCAGATCATTGAGCCTTTCCTGGCCCATGGTGTGCCTAAGCAAAGTATGTAGTTGGCGAAGAACACTAAATGATCGCTCACAACTGCAGCTACTGACTGAATACTGACTGAATAGTAAGAGCTACCTGTAAGACTGTCTTCAGTGATGGGAACATCATGGGATCAAGGAGGTTGAACACACTCAGAATGTCTGGCATGTCTTCTGGCCTCTTCCTGCTCAAAAAGTTTTTCGCCACGATGACCTCTTCTGCGAGGCTAATTTCTCTGGGGACAACATGCACAGGAAGGTTTCAGATACCGGGTGACATGCTTGGATGCCAATCATAACTTCACTCCCAACACTAGAAAAACGATTCTCCAGCTCATTGGTCATTCTATCGATGCAAGGGTAGAAAAGTCTCTGCTTGAGATGTTCTGAATCGTTAAGGTCTGACTGATCTGGAACCACAGGACACTTCCACAACAAAGTCAAAATAGTCATCCATCTTCTTTTGTTTCCTTCTCGGACCGAGAGAAGACTGCTGGACCTGGATGTTGTTCTCCTCGCATGATGCCTTTGTCATAGCATAGATCTCTTCAGCCACCTGTGCAGCTCGCTGGCTAACCAGAGCGTCATGGACTGCACTTTTGTATTGCAGTGCCTGTGCCAAGTCAACGGTTTCTTTCTGAAGAACCTTGTGAAACCCTTCAGTGATGCCAAGCAACTTTTTGAACACAACTAACAGGTAGACTACAGGGAGTTTGGATAATTTTGAATGCAGACCTTGTGCTGTTGGTGTTCCGATCTTCTGAAGAGATTTCATGACGGCAGGAAAATTCTTCAGGAGTGCATTAACACTGGACAACTGACATGACCATCTGGTGTTTGATATTAGTACAAGCTCTCTGCTCAATGTGGAGTTCTTTCTGAACGGTAGCAAACTGGTCGTGGTTGACTAAAAACACACTGAAAAATGAGTAGAGGTTTTCAAGCAGATACAAAAATTCACTGGCTTCAAGAATGGTCTTGCAGGTATGGCAAAGGACCAGGTTTAGGTCATGTGCATAGCAATGCACATAGACAGCCTCTGGATGTTTTCCCAGAAACGAGCTTGCACACCTTTAACAGATCCACTCATCACTGCTGCACCGTCATATGTTTGCGCGACAACTTTCAGGTCAGCAATGTTGTTGGACACAAGAACATGCTCAATTGCATTTGTGATCGCTTCTGCACCATAGCCATCCAGTTTCTTGAAGCAAAGGAATCTTTCCTTGTGTTACCTTCTATTTGAACATAATGCACACATACAGCGAGCTGTTCAGTGTGCCCATCTTTGGTTTCGTCTGCCATTACCGCACACATCTTTGATTCCTTTACTTCTTGAATAATTTGTGCTATAACCTCTGTGGAGCATCATTTGATTAATTCATTTTGAGAAAAAGACGAGAGGTATGTACAATTGGCAGGAGCCTTGTATCTCTGCAGGAAAGGGTCAAACTTTTGCAGCAGCTGCATACATTCAAGGAAGTTCCCTTGGTTGGGGCTGTCATTCGTTTCACTGTGGCCACGAAAAGAAATGCCCTGTTTGGCTTTTGGGTTTTAGAAAGGCAGTAACCGAAATAATGCGGCATAAATACTCCCTTCTTTCACTGATTTCAGCCACACTAGCAGTTTGTAACTGCTCAGCTACATCACCATGAACTTTGTTTGCTTTATAACTCATCCATGCCACCATGGAGGCCTTGTGTAAAGAAGTCTTCTCATGGTCCTTAAATGAATCCAGAACCCTGTTCCAGTTGCTGTAGCCAGTAGAGGCTATCTATAACCAGCCTTGTGTAGGGAGTAGATAAGGGTGATCTGATCACTTGTGAGTTGTGGCTTACGCCCCATCACCACACTACCTAAGCCACTATGTATAAGTGTTTATTTTAGCTTCTGTATATTGAATTAGAGCGTGCATTAATAATTAATGTCAAATAATATCCGTTGGTGGAGGGAATCTTCAGCCGAGACACACCAACATGTTGGTCTTGACTCAAAATCGGCAATTTTAGCCGAGTTTGACCCGGCATTGTCTTCCTGGCTGAGTATTGCCAGAAAAAGTGCTCGTGTGACCGCGGCTTACGCTCGATTTCACAATATCTGGCGCACAGCAGAGATGACACTACACCCGTCAAGGCCGTCACACTTACTTTTAAGCGCTGACACTGACAGAACTTGCAAGGCGCGGTAAAGCAAACCCTCATCTATGGATGAGTTGCCACATATGAAAAAAAATCTAAATAATTACATTTTAACGGCTGAGGAGATTTTATGAGGAGAGGGAAAAAGGCGTGCATCGCTACGCCAACTACTTTGACTTGTACGTAGCTATACTCAAGTCACATTCAAGTGTGCCTTGAAAACTTGGTGTGCCTTGTGCAACAAAAACGTTTGAGATCCACTTCGCTAGACTGTCTACTGGCCCTCTGCTTCACCAACCTGTTGAGCTTGTAGTTGTAGACAATGTAAAGGCAGCGGCAATCTTCCGTCCTGACTCATCTGCTGCTACAGCTACAGAAGGAAGTAACTTTTCCTCTGCCTTCTCTAACCTACTAGGCTGCACTACATTGTCTTGGCCACCTTTCTTTTTGAAAAAGATTCTTATATCCTTACTGCTATCTACCACCAGATGTCAACAAGGCCAGTAACCTGTGCGCTCTGCTCTCTTTCTCTCCCGCTCACACACTGCGTGACTGCGTGTGTGCTGGCCCTGCTGTACTTCTCCCAAACTCAGCGCGTTTGGTGCAGCCAAAGATGAGTTGCCAGGTAATGAAATAGTGTCCACACTGCGTGACTGACCAGTGGCCCGTGACTGGTGGCCGATTGGCGAGTGGCCGTTAATACGTGATAGGAACGTGAACCGGACGGGATCAAGCCGAATGCTTTCCGTAAGAGACCTATCAATTCTTGTATTAAGGGGAGGCTCACCCTCTGACAAAAAAAACAAAAACAAAAACAAAAAAAAAACATAAGATCTTTCAACTTGAAACTTTCAGGGTATAACCAAATTATCAATGTCGACTTTAGGTGAGCAGGAGAATGTGGTACGTCTGACGGTATGACGTCATAAGGTTTTTCATGACGTCACAACTTCCTGTGGTTTTTTTTTTGTCGTAGACACACCTGCTTCTACATGGAAATACTCAAATACCATACGAAGAGCGTGTAATTTAGTTTTTTTTTTATTCCCAATACGTAATGAGTTATCGAGGCCATAAAAAGCACCTCACGTGAAGTCACGCCGATCGCCATTTAAGAAAAAAAAATAATTCCCTAACACTCAAGTTTTTCACTTCATCGAAAAAAAAAAAATTATACGATGAAGGCACAACCAATAAGTATTAACATGAACGTTTACAAGCTGTTTCAATCATTTTTCAATTTATGACAATTTTTTTAATGTAAACATTTCTTGTTTTGAGATACAGGCGTTTAAAGTTTTCAGTACAATGTAACGTAGCTATTTATTTCATGATTGGCATTATTTTCACACACAAAGCTCTATAGCTTTGTATAGTGTATAGTATCTATTGATACTAACCACAACAAATCTACATATAATTATAATATTTACTACCTTCGCCCCCCATCCTTCCGCCCCCCCCTTCTCCCCATCCTTCACTTCACCTTCGTATTTCCCACATGTTTTTGAGCTTCTGCTTTCTTATAAGCGTCATGGTGATCTTCAGAGGTTGGTTCAACCTTCAGAGGTTGTTGTAACAACAAGAAATAATAGCGTTGATAGCTATTGACAGGCCAGACGTTGACAGCCAGTGGAGCAGCACGCAAAACTCCATTGGTATCTCTAGGGTGGGAGCAGGGCAGGAGCTGCAGGCTATTGCTGCCAGATGTCTCTAGAATTTCACTCACACATACAACTCCGAAACACGGAAGAAAACAAGGAAAAACGAGCTTTATATACAGAAGCACATGGCCCATACTCGCGCGCGCCCTTTAAACGGTTACGCCCCTTCTCCCTTTAAAAGCCACGTGGGCGGCGTAGTAAGTTCACGGGCGATTTAATTCACGTCCTCTACATCATGTGTGCTTGAAATCCGCTCAAATCTCAATTTAGATTTTTTTCATATATTTCGACCTAATCAGAGGGTGAGCCTCCCCTTAACAAGAATAAAAAATTTGTGTTGGCCCCGGTTGGGGCTATTCCTAATTTTGTAAAAAAAAAAAATATTTGAGATCCGGGGCTATTCATAAAACATCCGGGGCTATAGCCCCCAATGCCCAGGCTTAACTACGCCCCTGTTTCAGGGTGTGGATAGTGTCATGTCATGTCACCCAGCCAGTGTCACGAGCGTGTCTATATCATGTCTATATCATCATGTCATATTTCCACCACATGTCAAGGATCCCGTTGGTATAAAATGGACGAGGACTGCGCGGTCATTTTCCGAGACACTGACTAACTTAACTTGCCAAAAAATATGGTGCTGTATCAGATGTATATATTTTTATTGCTAAAAATGGACGAGGACTGCGCGGTCATTTTCTGAGACACTGACTAACTTATAGCGCGTTTTCACGGCCGCTCTGGCCCGGTCTGGACTGGGCTAGTCCCAGGCAGCCACTGTTTTCGCGAGGCAGTTTGGACCGGGCTGGAATGGACTGGGCCGGGCTAGGCCAGTGAGCAGGACTAGGTTGGACTAGTGTGGGGAGAACTGGCGCATGTGCACTACAGTCAGCGGGGAAGATGACCAGGAGCTTCTCGTGCTGCTGATAAGACATGAAACACCATGATGGCCGACCATAAGACTAAAGTACTTAATTTCACGAAAAATGACAATATTCGCAATTTGCTGGAACAACATCTTGGGAAATTAATGTACCGTCAACAACACTATAGTGGCCACTGCACTAATGTCACCAGGCGCCATTTCTGCCCGGAGGACCGCCCACTCGATCCCCCAGCCAATAGGAACGATGAATGGGACGGGGCCAGTCTCGATGTATTTTAGCGAGCATCAATCCAGCCTGGAACGGTATAGACTGGACTGAACCAGGGCGGTGAACGTCACGAAAACGCGCTTTTATTAACCGTCCCGTCATGATGATATGAAGGCCGAAAGTCATGTCATAAGTACATAATAAAATAAGGAAGCTACAAGAGGCCGTGAGACCTACATGAGGTAGTTCCTGTTACTTAACACTACCTACAACGGTTTATGGAACTGTCACCGATGGGAATTCTCGCCGAAACGTCAACCGAGAACTCGCCGACGTGGAAATTGTAACCTAACCTGGACATTGGCACCAACTTGACCTTCCTGACCAAGCTATTGCTGGTATAATATTAATCCCTGAATGCAGAAACACGGGTAAACCTTATTGTATGTATTTTGCCGTAATGGGTAATAATGGACGAGGACTTCGCGGTCGTTTTCAGACACCGACTAATTTTTCCTGGCCTAAAATTGATACTTTTCCAGATAGATATTTTTTTTGGTAATACTACTGCAGTTTAATTAATATAATGCATGGGTAACACTCCTTATTCTAGTGGTAAAAATGAACGAGGACTGCGCGGTTATTTTCTGAGACACTACTAATTTTCCTGGCCTTAACCATTGAATTAACCATTATCCATTAGTATTCTAGTTTATTAGAGGAGGAATAACTGCTCTAAGTCCTTATTTGCCAGGAAATATTAGTTGGTGTTTCTGAAAAAGACTGCGAAGTTCTCGTCCATTATTACCCCGTAATGCCGTAACATTGAAAATATATATACAGGAGAACCTCATTTAACCGGCATTTAAAACAACGGCAGCCTCAAAACAACGGCACTAATCGAACCCGGCTTTTTTTTTTTTTTTTTTTTTTTTTTTTTTTTTTTTTTTTTTTCTTTTTCTTTTGGGCTTCCAGCAGGGAGGACCACGGGCTAGCTTGAGCCCATCAGAGAGATTCTGTGAAAAAAGAGAGGAGAGTGTTCGTGGTGCTGGCGTGCGACACGAGGACTGGCTTATCCATCCTGATGAGGAGTGTGGGGTAGAAAGGGGCACTCAGCAGGATAACCCAGGCCATAGACCACTGTATACCTGGACTGCGCACGGAATATCGGCCTGTCGCACAAGGGCCCGAAGTCGGAGGGCCGCTCGGATTCATATATATATATATACGGATCATATAGACTGGTTTATCAGTATATATGATATACTGTAATCTTCGTAAATGTTTGTTCTATAATATTATCAAATAAAAAACAATAAAACACGCTAAAGAAATGCCATTACGAGACTATAAAGAAATATGCATAAACTTAATATTCACTTCAACTCTTCGCCATTTAAAACTTTGCAAGTCAACTTTTATCATGAAGGGCATCAATAGAAGCGCAATTTTATTAGCTTTCCATTGCTATATTTCGTTATCTGATAAATGAATTAGAACCATGCATAAATTAGCGTTAACTAAATAAATAAAATCATCAATCGGGTAATTTACCCGATTGATGAGGTTATTTATTTAGTCAACACTAATTTATACATGGTACTAATTCATTTATCAGAAAACGAAATATATAAGTAAATAAATAACATCATCAATCGGGAAAATTACCCGATTGATGATTTTATTTATTTATTTAACGCTAATTTATGCATGGTTCTAATTAATTTATCAGATAACGAAATACATCAATGGAAAGCTAATAAAATTGCGCTTCTATTGATACCCTTCATGATAAAAGTTGACTCGCAAAATTTTAAATGGCGAAGAGTTAAGTGAATGCATATTTCTTCATAGTCTCGTAATGGCATTTCTTTAGCGTGTTTTATTATTTCTTATTTGATAATATTATAGAACAAACATTTACAAAGATTACAGTATACCATATATACTTATAAACCAGTCTATATGATAGTCCATAGACCACTATTATCTCTTTGTCGGGCGCCCCGCGGGCCCCTATGCAGCCCCGCAATTCAAAACATTGTCGCGTGAACAGTCCAGGTATACAGTGGTCTATGCCCAGGCATTAATTAGGTATAATTATTTCAAAAACTGAGAAAATCGGCAGAAATTTAGTTCAAATTTGGTGGGGTACGCAGGGTTGGCAACCCTTTCATCCCTTTCACTGGTAAACTCTGGAACACTCTTCCTGTTTCTATTTTTCCACTTTCCTATGACTTAAATCTTTTCAAAAGAAGAGTAACAAGACACCTCCCGAACTAAATTGGCTCACCCCTCTTTTTTATTTTATTCTCTTACTGTCTTCTTTATAGGGACTGGCAACTAAGCGGGCTTTGTGTTACCCATTTTTGTTGTGCCCTTGGCCAGTTCCTTGTGATGTAAAAAGAAAAAAAAAAAAAAAAAAATAGTGGGCTTTTGGGCGATTCCATAAGAGTAACTCAAAACAACGGCAAAATGAGTTATCCGGCATGCGCTCCCCCCCCGAGGGTGCCGGATAAACGAGGTTTTCCTGATATATATATATATAATATATATATAATATATATATATATATATATATATATATATATATATATATATATATATACACAGTAAAACCCTTACAACTCGGCACTATATAACTCGGAATTTGATATAACTCGGCATGGCAAAGACGTTTTTTAATTATTTTTTATTTTTATTTTTATTTTTTTTATTAATATAATTTTTTTTTTTTTTTTACACACACACAGCTATGCCTATAGCGCGTGCAGGCAGTGAGCTGAGCTCCAGGGGTGGGATGGTAGGCCCTGGAGGCTCACTCGAGGGCTGTGATGGTTGGCCCTCGCCCGTGGTGGCGCAGGCAGGATTGTTATAGTGACGCCTGTGATTAGAGGCTCATGCCGCCCCCCTGTGTCCTCCCATGCACTCACAGTCAAAGGTAGAGTTAATGGACAGGGCTTGTGGGTGTTCTTAGGCCACTCGAAGGTGCAGAAAGATTTTAAGTGGATTTATGGGTCTCACTCGGGTTGGAACTCTGGTCTTCGAGAAGGCCACTTTGATGCATTCTACTCACCTATGAGAGACATAAGAAATGCTGTTATCAAGAGACATATATATACAAGTCAGAAACAAACGAAAATTTCAGCCTTCTTCAAACCAAAGCCACACGCCAGGGAACCTCAGCCCTCTACAAGTAGTGAGTCTGGTTGCAGCTTCCTGAGCAGTATCTCCCCTGATCTGCCAACTCACATTTTCGACAGCAGCAGTGACCCCGAGTGACATAAAAAATAATTCTGTACATTAGTGATTAAGGCCTGTTTCACAGTTTAAGGTACAAGTATAGGGTTGCAGTAATTAAGTGCTCAAGTGATGTAAAATTAAGTTGTACAGGTACAGTACTGTATACAATACAGTACAGAGTTGTGATTATAAAGTGATTAAAGTGATACCAGTGTTAAAATGGGACTAGTCCCCCCCTAACATCTTCTGCATGTTACAACAAGCCTCCCCTCTCCTTGGATTACATGCCTGCTGCTACCCTTTCATTGGTAAGTGTAGTTTTTATGCTTTTACAGTACTGTACAGGGAGGTCCCGTTATACGAGCATTCGGTATACGAGAATCCGATGATACTAGATGTGTAAATTAGGGTCTATTTTCAATATATGAGATCTAAAATCAATGATACGACATTCAAACTGGGGTGAGTAAAATTATCAAGTTAAAAATGCGCACCATACCACTCCTGGGCTGGACACAGGGGGATTTGGTTGACCCCAGGGAGGTCACCCCTAGCAAGCCGTGACCTGAAGGGTAATTAAGCATATGGCGTGGCCTGACATTTAGTGGTAATTAGCAGATGTGCGGCCCCAGCCTTGGGACCCCTACACTACCTTCTCTTGTATCACGCGGTGTCCCCTACATTACAACGTCTTTTTTGCTTGTTATGCATGTTTTATGTTTAATTAATGTGCAGTTATGTTATTTTGTGTGCTATTTTCTTTTTCGGATTGCTTTTTCTACAGAATAGGTAGTACAGTGTGGGTAATATAGACGCTGTGTGTTTGTTGTGTTTGCTATAGTTTATTTTAGCTTGAAAAACATGTTTTTTTTTTCTTTTTTTAATTGATGGTGTCCTGGAACCAAACCTATATTTTACCATTAGTTATGTGTTTCGTTATACGAGATTTCGCTTTACGAGTATGCCAGGTGGAACCTAACTGCTCGTATCTTCGGGACCTTCCTGTATTAACAAATTTTTTTTTTTTTTTTTTTTTTTTTTTTACCCATATCAGGAGGACATTGCATAACTCGGCACATTGAATAACTCGGCAAGGGCCAGAGCCCCTACCATGCCGAGTTATAAGGCTTTTACTGTATATATATATATATATATATATATATATATATATATATATATATATATATATATATATATATATATATATATATATATATGCGGCCCGCGGTACTCTGCGGCTTGGGGACCCCTGCGGCCTACTGTATACCTAAAACGATGCGAAAAAATTGAAATACATATATTGAAACACTAAAATCTTCCTAAACTTGATGTAGGAAAAGAGGAGAGGATAAATAGATGGCTTATAAATAGTGCAAGTCATTTCAGTATTCAATAAATTACCAAAACAGCTCAAGAAACACAGATATAAATACAGAAAAACACAGAACTTTTTAAAATGAATAAAGAAAACGAAAGAACTCACAAATAGAGTTCTCTGTATTTATATCTGTGTTTCTTGAGCTGTTTTGGTCATTTATTGAAAACTGAAATGACTTCCACTATTTATAAGCCATCTATTTATCCTTTCCTGTTTTCCTACATCAAGTTTAGGAAGATTTTAGTGTTTCAATATATGTATTTCAATTTTTTTGCATCGTTTTAGGTATACAGTAGGCCGCAGGCCCGCAGGGGTCCCCAACCCGCAGAGTACCGCGGGCCGCATCGACAAGTCCAAGAGGGCCCGAGGGCCGCACCAATAAAAAACTCTGAAAACCACATATACAGAACAAAAAATTTCAAAGAATTTATTAATGAGACAGCTAGTGACATTTCTCAGCACAAAGCTTATCAAAATCAGGGGTAATGGAACTAACACACAGCAAGAGAACGTCGTCCAAGTGGTCATCTGTGAGCTGTGCACACACAGCTGTGTACGTTTGGAATGATGGAGGGCCGCACCGATGACCAAAAGGAAATGATCTGGCAGGCCGCATGTGGCCCGCGGGCCACGGGTTGGGGACCCCTGAACTAGGGCTTCATGAGTGGATTTCAATTTTTTTTTTTTTTTTTTGTAGCAAGAACTTTGGGTAAATTTTTACAATGGCACCAAACTTCCCTACACAATTGGGAGCATGGTTTTTGTTTACCTTATTGTATTCTAAGATACATTTTCTCTTTGAGCTTTCCGTCGCAAATCAATAGTTTCGGAGATATAGAACATTTTAGGTGGGGGGAGGAATATGTCTCCTTGTTTACAAAATGCCTCCCTCTTCCTCTTCTTGTGACCTGCATCGCTTTTGTTTGGTATTTTATTAAACTTTTTTATTATTGGACCCAGTTAGGAGGTTAAAGGTTAGGTAAGGTAAGGCTAGGTTAGGTAAGGTAAGGTTCAGGTTAGGTAAGGTTAGGTAAGGTAGCCACGGGTGCGCCTCCGAAACAAAAGCGATACAGGTCACAAGAAGAGGAAGAGGGAGGCATTTTGTAAACAAGGAGACATATTCCTCCCCCCACCTAAAATGTTCTATATCTCCGAAACTATTGATTTGTGACGGAAAGCTCATATGGAAAATGTCTCTTAGAATACAATAAGGTAAACAAAAACCATGCTCCCAATTGTGTAGGGAAGTTTGGTGCCATCGTAAAATAATACCGAACTTTGTCAAAACTTTTTTTTCCTCATGTTCTTATGTTCCTTATTTTCTTATGTTATTATATGTTCCTTATTTTATTTTATTATATTTTCCGTATTTACTTATGTTCCTTATTTTCTTATGTTCATTATGTTCCTTATTTTCTTATGTTATTATATGTTCCTTATTTTATGTTATTATATTTTCCTTATTTTCTCATGTTATTATATGTTCCTTATGTTCATATGATCTTGTATGTTCCTTATTTTCTTATGTTCCTTTTGTTCCTTATGCTGTTATGCTGTACTGACTCAGCCTCTCGTATGCAGCATCATCCTGTTCTGTGACCACGTGACCATGGAGTTTGGAGGGTCGCTGCCCCCTGAGATGCACGGCAGCAAGACCGGGCGCCCTTACCTCACCTCCCACCGCTTCATCTTCAACAACAAGGACGCCAAGGACCGCCTGCAGTCCTTCGCCGCGCCCTTCTTCTCTCTCAAGGAGGTGAGTGGAGAACGGGAGTGTCTCTCTCTCTCTCTCTCTCTCTCTCTCTCTCTCTCTCTCTCTCTCTCTCTCTCTCTCTCTCCAAAGGATGAAAATTGTATTACAAGGAGGTCCCGAAGATACGAGCAGTTAGGTTCCACCTGGCATACTCGTGAAGCGAAATCTCGTATAACGAAACACATAACTAATGGTAAATTATAGGTTTGGTTCCAGGACCCCATCAATTAAAAAAAAAAAAAAAAAAGACATGTTTTTCAAGCTAAAATAAACTATAGCAAACACAACAAACACACAACGTCTATATTACCCACACTGTACTACCTATTCTGTAGAAAAAGCATTCTGAAAGAGAAAATAGCACACAAAATAACATAACTGCACATTAATTAAACATAAAACATGCAAAACAAGCAAAAAAGACGTTGTAATGTAGGGGACGCCGCGTGATACAAGAGAAGGTAGTGTATCGGTCCCAAGGTTGGGGCCACACACCTGGTAATTACCCCTAAAGGTCAGGCCGCGCCATATGCTTAATTACCCTTCAGGTCACGCCTTGCTAGGGGTGACCTGACTGCGGTCCCAAGGTTGGGGCCTCACACCTGCTAATTACCCATAAATGTCAGGCCGCGCCATATGCTTAATTACCCTTCAGGTCAAGGCTTGCTAGGGGTGACCTCACTGGGGTCAACCAAATCCCCCTTTGTCCAGCCCGGGAGTGGTAGGGCTCGCATTTTGAACTTGATAATTTTACTCACCCCAGTTTGAATGTCGTATCATTGGATTTTCGATCTCGTATATTGAAAATAGACCCTAATTTACACATCTCGTATCATCGGATTCTCGTATACCGAATGCTCGTATAACGGGACCTCCCTGTATATCTAAAGCATATTATTTTTTCTCGCCTTCTTCCTTCCCTCCCTCCCTTTTATCCCTCTATCTCCACCTCCATTTATTTTCTCACACACACACATTCTCTCTCTCTCTCTCTCTCTCTCTCTCATGTGATGTGATGACTGAAAAGTATTAGGTTTCGGAATGTTACGGGGAGATCCCTATTACGGGAACTCCCAATGACCAAAAACCCAGTCTGATCTCTCTCTCTCTCTCTCTCTCTCTCTCTCTCTCTCTCTGGAAATTAATTGTATTGAGATATTCTTTGATTAAGTAAATGAGTGAATGGCCAGGGAATTGTTTCTGTTTAGCGTCAGGTTTTCCCGTAATTTCTATGAGGTTAGACGGCCGATGGTACGCTTCCAACTATCTCTATCTCTAGTAGCCAGCTATCAACTATCTCTATCAGCCAGCTATCAACTATCTCTATCTCTAGTAGCCAGCTATCAACTATCTATCTCTAGTAGCCAGCTATCAACTATCTCTATCTCTAGTAGCAAGCTATCAACTATCTCTATCTCTAGTAGCCAGCTATCAACTATCTCTATCTCTAGTAGCCAGCTATCAACTATCTATCTTTAGTAGCCAGCTATCAACTATCTCTAGTAGCCAGCTATCAACTATCTCTATCTCTAGTAGCCAGCTATCAACTATCTCTATCTCTAGTAGCCAGCTATCAACTATCTCTATCTCTAGTAGCCAGCTATCAACTATCTCTATCTCTAGTAGCCAGCTATCAACTATCTCTATCTCTAGTAGCCAGCTATCAACTATCTCTATCTCTAGTAGCCAGCTATCAACTATCTCCAGTGGTCAATATATTTTCAGTGCTATGATAGATGAGTAATTACTGGCATTATTGTTTTGTCCATTGAGCATGAAGTCCCCGAGTGCAATGCTATGAATGACCAGCACAGACGTACACACACGCTGACAAAGGCGGTTCTCCAAATTACCACTACGTCCTTCCCAGCCAGTGACTAACCCCTTGAGACCCAGAACGTAATTTCCATTTTAATTTGGGTGCCATTAGACAATGTTTAGTGACTATAAGCAATATTTTATAGATATAACCTGTTTAATATCCTTGTCCACTAACTTATTTGATATATTCAGTTACTTTTCGTAATTTTATGGTTAACAACAGACAATTTCTTATAGCAAAGGAAAGATTTGGGCGTGAAGGGGTTAAGAAATATTCCCGATTTTAAGGAATTTCGGGTCAAGGGAAGGATAAAGAAATTTGGCGGGAATATGTTAGGCAGAAATAGGGGGTGCTGGACTTCCTAGACCTGACTACAGGGGGTGCTGAGGTCGGAAAAGGTTAAGAAACGCTGCATTAGACAATTTGTAGTGACTAAGCAATATTTTATAGTTATGACCTGTTTAGTATCCTTGTCCACTAGCTTATCCGGTATATTGAGCTACTTTTCGTAATCCTATGGCTAACAACAGACGATTTTACATAGCAAAGGAAAGAAGATCTGGGCGTGAAGGGGTTAATACCATTGGGTGTGTTGCGGGAGGAGCTGCCTGCCGGGGAGGGAAGGAAGGGAAGGGTGTCACTCACCTGGTGGTGGTGGTGGTGGTGTTGCAGGAGGGAAGGAAGGGAAGGGTGTCACTGATCCTGGTGGTGGTGGTGATGACACTGATGGTGGTGGTGGTGATGACACTGATGGTGGTGGTGGTGTTGCAGGAGGGAAGGAAGGGAAGGGTGTCACTGATGGTGGTGGTGGTGGTGGTTGTGTTGTGTTGTGTTGTTGTTGTTGCAGGAGGGAAGGAAGGGAAGGGTGACACTGATGCTGGTGGTGGTGGTGTCACTAATCCTGGTGGTAGTGGTGGTGGTGATGACACTGATGGTGGTGGTGGTGGTGGTGATGACACTGATGGTGGTGGTGGTGGTGATGACACTGATGGTGGTGGTGATGACACTAATGGTGGTGGTGGTGGTGGTGATGACGACACTGATGGTGGTGGTGGTGGTGTTGCAGATACACGCGTGAGGAGGACCAACAAATGATAGAATTTCTCGAAAATTACAACTATGATCATTACCGTCACCGGAAGGCCTTATTTGGTGCAAAGGGGGATATCTACAAACAAGTAAGTACAGACACACACACAGATAGATAGATAGATGTTTTATTGACCACAGTATTGACAAGGGAACTCGATAAAATATCAACGAACTCAATTAAATTCAATGCAACTCAATAGAATGCAATACAAACAAAAATTTACAAAGTATTTCAGATGAATCAATAAACACACACGCACACACACACACACACAACAACACACACACAACAACACACACACACACACACAACAACACACACACACACAAATAGTGGCAAAAATGTGTGAAAAAATTGTGAAGGACAGATGGTTGAAATATTTGGAAGAGACAAACACACTTACAGGTGGCCAGTTTGGATTTAGAGGAGAAATGTCATGTACAACAAATTTATTGAGCTTTTACTCGAGAGTGATCGATGTGACACAGGAAAGAGAAGGGTGGGTCGATTGCATTTACTTGGACCTAAAGAAGGCATTTGACAAGGTACCTCATAAGAGACTGCTCTGGAAGCTAGAACATGTAGGAGGATTGAAGGGTGGTTTGCTGAAGTGGATGGAAGACTTCTTGAGCAACAGAGAGATGAGAACTGTAATAAAAGATCAAAAGTCAGAATGGTGCAGTGTGATAAGTGGAGTTCCTCAAGGATCAGTATTGGCCCCAGTGATGTTCTTGGTCTATGTAAATGATATGGCAGAAGGAGTAAACAGTTATATGAGTTTATTCGCTGATGCTAAATTACTAAGAAAAGTAGAAAGTAAAGAGGACTGTGAGGATTTACAAAAGGATCTAAATAAGATTTTCAGATGAAGTAGTCAAATATGGGAAATGGAGTTTAATGCCAAAAAGTGTAAAGTGATGGAAATGGGCAGTAGCAAAAAGAGACAGAGAGGAAAGTATTCGATGGGAAACGAATGGATAATCAAAACAAAGGTCGAAAAAGATCTGGGAGTATGGATTAAGGACAATTTGTCACCAGAGAAGCATATAAACAAGATCACAGGATATACATACCAGTTGTTGAGGAATATAAGAATGGCATTCAAATATCTGGATGAAGAGATGATCAAGAAATTGATAACATCTCTGATTCGACCACGGTTGGAATATGCGGCAGTGATTTGGTCACCACATAAAAAGAAGGACATAAGGAAGATTGAGAGAATACAAAGAGCAGCCACAAAAATGGCTCTAAGCCTGAGAGATTTAACACATGAAAAAAGACTCAAGACTAAAACTCCCAACACTTGAGAAAAGAAGAGAAAGGGGAGATTTTATAGCAGTGTATAGAGCATCAATGGGTCTGGAAAAAATAGATAGAAATTATCTGTTTGTGTGGGACGACAGAAGTACAAGAGGTCATGAGAAGAAATTGAAAAGGACAACATGCAAGAAGGATATAAAAAAATACAGCTTCCCGTATAGAAGCATAGAAGCCTGGAACAACCTTGATGCAAAAGTGATTAATGCAAGAAGTATTCAGGACTTCAAAGGCAAACTGGATAATAGTAGATCTGGAGACGGGACAGTACGAGCATAGCTCTTTTCCTGTATGTTACAACTAGGTAAATACAACTAGGTAAATACACACGCACACCGTGCCTTCATTATATTTTTGTTTTATATATTTAATTTTCTTTGGGTGATGCTGTAATGGCAATAAACTTACTTACACACACACACACACACACACACACTCTGAGCCCCTTGGCCTGTGCTTCCTACCATGTTCGTGGACTTCCTTTGAGGGGCGTTTCCTGAAGGTGCTCCTCAGGGACCTACACCACTACCTGCGGGATGGCGACGCCCGGGCCTGGTTCCGCAGCAACTTCCCGCGGGTCCCTGAGAGAGGTGGGTGTCTGAGGGTTGTGGTGGTGGTGGTGGTGTCTGAGGGTGGTGGTGGTGGTGTCTGAGGCTGGTGGTGGTGGTGGTGCCTGAGGCTGGTGGTGGTGTCTGAGGCTGGTGGTGGTGGTGGTGGTGTCTGGTGGTGGTGGTGGTGTCTGAGGCTGGTGGTGGTGGTGGTGTCTGAGGGTGATGGTGGTGGTGGTGGTGTCTGAGGGTGGTGGTGGTGTTGGTGTCTGAGGGTGGTGGTGGTGGTGTCTGAGGCTGGTGGTGGTGGTGGTGTCTGAGGGTGGTGGTGGTGGTGACTGAGGGTGGTGGTGGTGGTGTCTGAGGCTGGTGGTGGTGGTGGTGTCTGAGGGTGGTGGTGGTGGTGACTGAGGCTGGTGGTGGTGGTGTCTGAGGTGGTGGTGTTTGAGGCTGGTGGTGGTGGTGGTGTCTGAGGCTGGTGGTGGTGGTGGTGTCTGAGGCTGGTGGTGGTGGTGGTGTCTGAGGCTGGTGGTGGTGGTGGTGGTGTCTGAGGCTGGTGGTGGTGGTGGTGGTGTCTGAGGCTGGTGGTGGTGGTGGTGGTGTCTGAGGCTGGTGGTGGTGGTGTCTGAGGCTGGTGGTGGTGGTGGTGGTGGTGTCTGAGGCTGCTGGTGGTGGTGGTGGTGGTGGTGTCTGAGGATGGTGGTGATGGTGATGTTAAGTTAAACTTAAGTTTAAGGTGATGATGTTTAAGGTTTGAGGTTAAGGTGTGTAAAAGCGATGGTTTCCTGTATGAGCCTTTTTCTTTTTCTTTTTCTTTTTGTGTTATATATAGCAGTGTCATTCTCTTCGTGCTTCATATACACGTGGGTTAGTACCATCATTATTATTGTCATTATTATTAGTCTCCTGTGGCATCAGTTGTGATATTGCTGAGTGTCTTTCTATTGTCTAAACAGGAAATACCTCGTGTAGGTCTCACGGCCTCTTGTAGCTTCCTTATTTTCTGATGTTCTTATGTTCTTATGTCTCTGTAATCCTCCCCCCTCCCCCTCAGCGCCCAGGAAAGCTACCAGGTGTGCCTTTACCCGGGCTGAGGAGGAAGCCATTCTGGAATTCATCACCCATCACGCTTTGCACGGGAGGGTAAGCTATGGTCACCTGCACCCCGGCCTTCTACAGCAGCCTCAGGCCCTGGCTTTATACTGTAGACACTGTTTTATTTAGGTGGTGTATTTTTCCCTCAGAAACTGCTAGTCTGTGTTTACCTATAGTCTATTTTTAAAAATTATTATTGTTGCGGGAGGAGCTACCTGCCGGGGAGGGAAGGAAGGGAAGGGTGTCACTAACCTGGTGGTGGTGGTGTTGCAGGAGGGAAGGAAGGGGAGGGTGTCACTGATCCTGGTGGTGGTGGTGATGATGACACTGATGGTGGTGGTGGTGGTGATGACACTGATGGTGGTGGTGGTGTTGCAGGAGGGAAGGAAGGGAAGGATGTCACTGATGCTGGTGGTGGTGGTGGTGTTGTTGTTGCAGGAGGGAAGGAAGGGAAGGGTGACACTGATGCTGGTGGTGGTGGTGGTGATGACACTGATGGTGGTGGTGTTGCAGATACACGCGTGAGGAGGACCAACAAATGATAGAATTTCTCGAAAATTACAACTATGATCATTACCGTCACCGGAAGGCCTTATTTGGTGCAAAGGGGGATATCTACAAACAAGTAAGTACAGACACACACACACAGATAGATAGATAGATGTTTTATTGACCACAGTATTGACAAGGGAACTCGATAAAATATCAACGAACTCAATTAAATTCAATGCAACTCAATAGAATGCAATACAAACAAAAATTTACAAAGTATTTCAGATGAATCAATAAACACACACGCACACACACGCACACACACACACACACACACACAGTGCCTTCATTATATTTTTATTTTATATATTTAATTTTCTTTGGGTGATGTTGTAATGGCAATAAACTTACTTACACATACACACGCACACACACCCACACACCCTCTGAGCCCCTTGGCCTGTGCTTCCTACAGGGCGTTCTTGGACTTCCCTTGAGGGGCGTTTCCTGAAGGTGCTCCTCAGGGACCTACACCACTACCTGCGGGATGGCGACGCCCGGGCCTGGTTCCGCAGCAACTTCCCGCGGGTCCCTGAGAGAGGTGGGTGTCTGAGGGTTGTGGGGGTGGTGGTGGTGTCTGAGGGTGGAGCAAGCACCAGACATGCGGGGAACTGGAAGGAGGTGGCAAGAGGTCCAGAAGACGTCCTCGGCTGGGGGAGATGTAGTCGCGGCTGTGACCTGTAACAGAGTGAGGACGAGGCAGGTCGCCCTACCTCGACCTGGCTGCTCCAAGATGGCGGCCGGTGGCGAGTTGCCACTTCGGCTCATCTTAAACATATTTTCTATACCCTTTTTCTTATTATGCATGCCTGAATTCCTATCAGCCACCACATGCAATTTACCCAGGGTGCTAATGCTAGCGCACCCCGCTACTCGTGGGGAGGCAATTGAGCCTAAACCCCCCCCCCCCCACAGACTGGAATCCTTTCCCGCCACCAGAAAAACATTAACTGGCATCCACCAGCGGGAACAACCGCCTGGCGCCAAGCGCAACTATGGGGACTTGAATGCCTATAAAATGTCTAGCCATTACATTCGCCCCACCTAGATAAAATTCTTTCTGCAGAAAGAATTTCCCGACTACCTGAACATGTTATAGCATCATGCAGGTTAAATGTAAATTATCTAATACATTGGATCCGACCTAAATAAGGCAGTCACACATCCAGGCACTCTGTGGTGTGTGTACTTTAAACCATTTACAGGGGTTTTGCTTGTAACCAATGAGTGGAAAAAACCCCGCATTTACGTGAAGTTCAAAGTCTAGGGGATAAAATCTCCAAAGTTTCTAGCAAACCCTGTATCGGACCCAATCTGGACGTCAAGACGCGTCACATTTAATTACCAACAAGTGTTATGTGGCGTAGGGTATGTATATACATAGTGTAGGTGGTACAGGTGAATGTAACATGGTACGTATACAATAGTGTTACAAAATTCAATCCTGTCTACCTGCTATGATTTCCTAAATACATGCACCCGTGCCATGCTAGGGAAATGTTAGTGGATCATGCAATTCTTAATCCAGTCTAACATGCCACCGTGGAGGATCCCCTAGGGTGGCCTGTCAAGGCGCAGCCCTGGAGTCCTCCTCCTAACTTTAACTCTGAGTCGGCTCCTCAGCCACTAATCTCGGTTTGGGAAGAAAATGACAACTGCATGTTTCTTCAAACGAGACGATATAGCCTCTCTCCTAACTCTGAGGGGAGTGGGCTCTTATCCCTACAAACACCCCATCTGTTCCTCATTTAACTCGTGAGGTTCATACAGCTCTATGTCGCTGTCGTTCGTGTTTTGACACACTTCGCAGGAATGCACCCATCTGCTCAAATCATGGCCCATGCCTGGCCAATACAATTTCTCGGTGATACGTTTCTACGTTTTCTTCCTGCTCGAGTGGGCACCTGTGGCATCGCAGTGATCTAACTCGAATACGGCATAGCGATATTTTTCAGGCACGACGAATTGAAATCTCTCGTGGCCCCGGGGAGTTATGAACTCGCGGTATAATTTCCCATCTCGCTTTACGAAGCTCGTATAATTACCGCGCACTGTTCTGATCGTTCCTTCCCAGTAATGCCGTCGCACATTCTCGAGTGAAGGATCTGTCTCTACCTCCCTCCTGACGGCCTCGCTGTTCTCAAAGTCAGCGGGAGAATACATATTTACCTCATCCCCGAACTTTGCTTCGTGCATGACGGCCGTTGCCATTGCCTGACTAACTACCTTTCTCCGTGGAATATTGTCCCGCGGCCTTTTGTGGCTCGGCGAATCACGAGATACAGGTTTTGGTGCAGTATACTGGGGCTCCTTGTGTACGGCCGCAGCATTTTTGTGCCGTCGGGGGGTTTTGTACTCGCTTCGAGATTTACTCCACGGCCTCCAGTTTCCCTTTGTGCTGGCCTATAGCTTGCCTGAAAGCGACGAGGGTTTTGAACTGGGGCACTATATGTGGGCTCAGTCTTACGGGCTGGCGTCGCCGTATCCCGTCGTGGCGAGCTATCGTCTTCCCATGGCGTATCTGCAGCCTCGACCCAAACTACGTTCGGTGGCTCAACTTTTTCCTCATATGCCTCAAAATACGCATCGGCGACTCTACTCATTTCAGGCAACTGATTGACCCGATCAATTTTCAACCTCGCGATTAGCGGTTCCGGGCATGACTTTAAGAATTGAGCGCGCAAAATTAAATCTTTGATGCCCTCGACAGTCTCCTCAGCTCCATCACTTTCGCGCCAGTCTCGAAAATTCCCGGCGATTCTCATGGCGAACTGTGAGGCAGTTTCGTTCTCATGCAGCTGAGCTTCAAAATACTGCTGCTTAAGGCGCTCAGTGCTCAGCCCATATGCCTTTAAGAGGGCATGTTTCATCTGACCATAGTCACGGCTATGTTTATCCAATCTATAGAGAACCTTGAGTGCCTTACCCTCAAACAAGGTCATAAACTAAAGTCTGCGCGTGATCTCGTCATATTCCAAAAGGTCTGCCGCATCATCGAACCTTCCTATGAAGTGTTCAATCCTATCGCTTTCTTTGAACATCGGAAGTTTTAAGTTAGGCCGGTTCATAACTGTCGGCGCTCTTCCCTCGTTGTTACTGGCTCATAACACTTCCAACTCATGTTCCCTCTCTTGCTGCCTATCTTGTCTCTTTCTCCTCTCTCTTTCTCCCACTCTCTCTCTCTCTCTCTTTCCTTCTCCTGTCTCTCTCTCTCCCTATCTTCTCTCTTTATCCTCACGTTGCCTACGGAGAACATACTCTTGTATTTCTTTTGGCTCCACGTAGCCTATCGACTCTGCCTCTTCCTTATATCTCTGAATACTCATGATGGCGGTGCTATTTGCTGCCTAGAATAAATTACCCTGTGTACTCCTGGACTAGCAAGAATGAGTCCCTGTGTGTGGGCTCCAATTGTAAAGTTTTTTTTTTTTTTTAATGGGGGTTTTAAGTACTTAGACTTCACTTACCTCTCAATAATTCAATCACCTTCGGGTTCTTTGTTTGACTCACTATGAAGCTATCGGGTCCAGGACTACATACAGGGTAACAATAAACACATGGTAAACACCTTAACTAGTTTATTTACAACTAATCTACACACAGCAAAATAGCACCCCCAACACAAGATTCATCCACTCACTCACGCCCTAAATATCTTCCCTAACTACGCCTACGATAACCTACTGTCTGGTATCTGGCTGGGGAATAGATATAAGGGGTTATGGATTATGATTATAAGAACCTGTAGCCTCGAGCCTGTGGTCCTCGTCGAGGCACCCACGTGGTCGCTCTGTCTAGCGACTCGCTCCTCGCTCCCAGCTCGCGTCTGCCCCAACCAAACCCTCCTTCTCCTCGCGGTGTGGCTCGACCTGCGTCTGCTAGCAGGAATCAAACACCAGACACGCGGGGAACTGGAATAAGGTGGCAAGAGGTCCAGAAGACGTCCTCGGCTGGGGGAGATGTAGTCGCGGCTGTGACCTGGGTAATTATGGAGGAGAGTTTCACGTTCGTTTTCAGAGACACCAACTACTTTTTCTTGGCCTACAATAGGTGCTTGTTCTAATGGTGCTAGTTTTATTTTGCGCAAACCCAAAAAAAAAAATTGGAAAAAAAATTGAAACCTAACCTAACCTTGTGTTTTAACCTAACCTAACCCAACCCAACCCAACCCAACCTAACCTAACCTAACCTAACCTAACCCAACCCAACCCAACCCAACCCAACCCAACCCAACCCAACCCAACCCAACCCAACCCAACCCAACCCAACCCAACCCAACCCAACCCAACCCAACCCAACCCAACCTAACCTAACCTAACCTTACAGGTTTTAAAGAAACCTAACCTAACCTTAACCACAAAATATTATTATTATTATTATTTTTTTTTTCATTGAGCGCAAGTAGAGTAGTAATGTACAGTATACTGAGCCCAATTTTTTTTTTTATTCGTGAGTAGTAAGGTCTGTAGCGTACGTGAAACTCTCCTCCATATCAACCGTGACCTGTAATAGAGTGAGGACGAGGCAGGTCGCTCTGCCTCGACCTGGCTGCTCCAAGATGGCGGCCGGTGGCGAGTTGCCACTTCGGCTCATCTTAAGCATATTTTCTATACCCTTTTTCTTATTATGCATGCCTGAATTCCTATCAGCCACCACATGCAATTTACCCAGGGTGCTAATGCTAGCGCACCCCGCTACTCGTGGGGAGGCAATTGAGCCTAAAACCCCTCCCACAGACTGGAATCCTTTCCCGCTGCCAGAAAAACATTAACTGGCATCCACCAGCGGGAACAACCGCCTGGCGCCAAGCGCAACTATGGGGACTTGAATGCCTATAAAATGTCTAGCCATTACACTCTCATTGTCTGTTTCTTCCATCTTAGTTATCAGCTTAAAAATTGTTATGAAGTCTCCTGCTATTAAGTGTGTGAGTGTCTGTGAGTGAGTGTGTGTGTATGAGTGTGTGTATATGAGTGTGTGTATATGAGTGTGTGTATATGAGTGTGTGTGTGTGAGGCATGTGGTGGAAGATGTAGGAAGACTGATCCGTTGTCTTACAGGTCCCGGGCAATGTAATGTGGCGGGAGATGTCTGCCAGTTTTGATTATTTACATAACCATACGTGGCAGTCACTGAGG
Source organism: Chionoecetes opilio (assembly GCA_016584305.1). Lineage (NCBI taxonomy): Eukaryota > Metazoa > Arthropoda > Malacostraca > Decapoda > Majidae > Chionoecetes > Chionoecetes opilio. The sequence goes on along the minus strand of JACEEZ010005620.1, from coordinate 75,520 downwards.
GAACACTTTCATAAGAAGATCCTGCCACGTATAAGGGACTTCGGCCTTGAGGAGGAGGCGGTCCTGCTCTTCAACCAAGGAAGTAAGTAGCATGTAAAGTTTCACTGTTAAGAACATAAGAAAATAAGGAAGCTACAAGAGGCTGGGAGACCTACACGTGGTAGTTCCTGTTACTTAACACTACCTACATCCACCTTTCATCCCCATCCAGCCTCCCTTTAAAGCTCTCTAATGACTCCACACTAACTACCTGTGAACTGAGTCCAATCCAATAATTTACCACCCTATTTGTGAACCAGTTTTTCCCTATTTGTTTTTTAAATTACGCATTTCCAGCTTGATTCCATTACTTCTTGTTCTACCCTGATTACTAGCCGTGAGAAGTTTTCCTACCTCTCCTTTATTGTATCCCTTTACCCACTTAATCCCTTGAGGCCCAGAATGTAATTTACATTGTAATTTGGGTACCATTAGACGATTTTTAGTGAATATAAGCAATGTGTTTATAGATATGACCTGTTTAGTATCCTTGTCCACTAACTAATTTGGTATATTCAGTTATATGTTTCGTAATTTTTTGGTTCGACAACAGACAATTTTATATGGCAAAGGAAAGATCTGGGCGTGAAGGGGTTAAAAACTTCTGTGCAATGTTGTTACCGTATTTGGTCTTCACTATACTGTAGTAAGCTATTATTTCTTACGTAACAGGAGCAAGCAGAGAGAGGACACCACCACCCCAAAACCCTGTCACCCCACCACTACCCAACCCTGCCACCCCACCACCACCTAACCCCACCCCTTCCACCACACACCACACCCCTTCCACATCACGCCACCACACCCCTGCCACCACACGACGACACCGCCAACACCATCGCACCACACCATACCACCACACCCCTTCCACCACACCACACCACACCCCTACCACACCACACCACACCACACCACATCCCTTCCACATCACACCACACTCCTACCACATCACACCACTGTGATGCCTCAATTTTGTTGGTAGCTGTATTAATTTATTTATCTTTACTCATCAACGGAAACCCCACCACTGCCCCCACACTACCACGCCACACCGCTGCCACCACACCACAACGCCCCACCACTGCCACCAGATCACCACGCCACACCACTCCCACTACACCACCCCACTAACCCCATCCCATCCCCCACCCCCTTCCTCCACCCCCTCCCTTCCACAACACCCACCCCCTTCTCCTCCATCCCCCCCTCCCTTCCTCCACCCCCTCCCTTCCACCCCTTCCTTCCTTCCACTCCTCCCTTCCTCCCCTCCCTTCCATCCACCCTTCCTTCCCCCACCCCCTCCCTTCCTTCCACCCCTTTCCTTCCACCCTCCCCTTCCTTCCTCCACCTCCCCTTCCTTCCTTCCACCACCCCTTCCTTCCCCCTCCCTCCCTTCCCCCTCCCTTCTTTCCCCCTCCCTTCCACCACACCACCCCTTCCTTCCTTCCACCCCTTCCTTCCACCCTCCCTTCCTCCACACACCCACTGCAAGTCCTCCTCTGCAGGACAAGACTCCTCCCTAGGCTCCTGGCAGCACTAAGCACCTCCAAGAACCCAGGTAAGCACCACTAGACTCTGGTGTATTTTTTTTTTTTTTTTTTTTTTTTTTTTGAAGAATTAATGTATTAGTTGATTTATAAACCCGTCAGCTGGTTTGGTAGAGCGCTCGGCCCATGTGTAGAGTCCATGCATTCGATCAGCGGTTCGAGTCCACCAAGTTCGTTCTGGCGTGGTGGCGCCTTGTATAGTCAATAACCTTGTAGTTGGTACTTGCAAAGTGTCTAGTTTAGGAATCAAAGTATCTTATCTTAGGTTGATTTAAATAACCGAGAGAATACATGCCTCGCTACCGTGGGAAACCTATAGCCCTCCATCACTTGCCCTGCACTAAATTCGCCAGGCACAATATAGTACGCATTTTAGCATCACTTCTGATTTGTATGGGGCCCACTGAAGATGATACAATCAATCAATCATTGGGGCAAAACGCCGGGGGGGCGCGTCCCCCTCGCCCCACCCTACGACGCCACTCCCGGGGGTCACCACGCCGAGTTCCCATGCAGGCTCCTTTCCCATACCAAGTCAGCTCTTGAAAAGAAACATCAACTTGCCCCAGCCACGAGCCTTTTGTGGCGCCCCCCCTTGGCCTCCTCCTCCCCGGGATTGTCTCTTACGATAAAACCCGATGGGAAGGATCGGTTTCAGGGTAGCGTGCCACATGCCCAATAGCCGAATTTTGGCGCTGACGGACTTGCAGTAATAGGCCTCGATTCAGTCTCACAGTCCCAATCGCTGTTTTTGACATGTAATCATCCCAGCGATACCCCATGATTCTGGCGAAGACACTTATTACCAAAGCTTTTGATTCGTCTCTTCAAGTCACTATTTAGTGTCCATGTTTCACAACCATAGAGTAAGACAGGGATCACAAGCGCTTGAAGATCCGGATCTTTGTCCTGCACAGGTACTGACAACGCCAAATACTCCCGTTTGAGCGAGTCCACAACACCGTGGGCTATGCCAATCCCCGTAAGACTTCTTTGGACGTACCCGCCGTCATTATGGATTTGCGTTACCAAGGTATGTAAACTTTCCAAGATCTCAATGTCCTCCCCCACATGCTGAACAGACTGAAACCTGCTTCATCTAGTAAGTCTCCAACACCTGGACCTTGGCCCTTGAGCCAGGAGACCTCAAGTCCCAAAGGTTTTGCCTCCTCGTGCAGCGCCTCGAGAGCCATCATCAGGACCCCCCACGATTTCAGCAAAGATTACTGCACTCATCGGCAAAAAACAAGATCATGGATCTTGGTGTTGCCGACGGATGCTCCACAATCATTTTGATCTACCCCTTGTCCAATACCCGTCCATACAAGCGTTGAAAGTGATGGGCAAGGACGCACCCTTGCCTCACTCCTGTATTAAACAGAAAGAAGCTGGATACACCTGCCCCACGCTTCACAGCACTCTCAGTTCCCAAAAATACAGACCAGTTTATAAAACCCAATGGGTCCTTGCAGGAATCCCTCGAAGTCGCAGAAGATCCCAAAGTGACTCACGATGCACTGAGTCAAACGCCTTCTTGAGATCAACATAGGCTGCAAGCATCCCCTGTCGAAACTCACGTCCGGGGTTCCACCAGGACCGAAGCGCTAGGATACGGTCCTTGTTGATTTACCAGGCGTGAACCCAGACTGCTGAGGTCTCTGATGCTTCACCAGATGACTGCGAATCTGTGTCAGCAATAGATGGGCAAGCACCTTTTCCTGGTTTCGCTGAAACAGTGTAATACCGCGGTAATTGTTGCAGGGCCTGACGGTCCCCCTTTCCCTTTCCAGATAGGGGCGACCAGCCCCCTTTTCCAGTCAGGAGAATGTACCTGATTGCCGCACGGCAGTCCAGGCAGCATGCAACCCGCGGATCATGGCCTCACCCCCAGCTTTGAGGAGGGTCCGCACTGATATTACAAACACCAGCTGCCTTTCCACCCCTCAAATTTGCTACAGCCTCTCTGACTTCGTCAAGAGAGGTGCGGTTTCGTCAAAGGGGAGGATCGGCATCCACTACCTGTAACCCAGTGGTGTGGGTATGATACACATGATGATACACAGTAGTTTATATTTTTAAAACATCACACTGCATGTCTTCAGTGGCACATAAAGGCTGTATGATGCTAAAATGCGTAATATATTGTACCTGGCGACATTTTGTGCAGTGGCGAGTGACTGGCGACTATAGTGTTTCTACGGTAGAATAACTATTGCCATGACAAGAGGTGATTTGATAAGCTAACCTGATTGGTGTAGTACCTTAAACATCCCTCCCTCTCTCCCCTCTCTCTCTCTCCTCTCTCTTGTCTCTCTCTCTCTCCCTCTCTCTCCCTTTTCTCTCTCTCTCTCTCTCGTGTCTCTCTCTCTCTCTCTCCTCTCTCTCTGTCTCGTCTCTCCTCTCCCCTCTCTCTCTCTCTCTCTCTCTCTCTCTTCCTCTCTCTCTTCTCTCTCTCTCTCCCCTCTCTCTCTGTCTCTCCTCTCTCCCCTCTCTCTCCCCTCTTCTCTCTCTCTCTTCTCTCCCTCTCTCTCTCTCTCTCTCTCTCTCTCTCTCTCCCTCTCTCTCTCTCTCTCCTCCTCTCTCTCTCTCTCATCTTCTCTCTCTCTCTCTCTCATCTCTCTCGGGTCTCCTCTCTCTCTCCTCCTCTCCTCTCTCCTCTCTGCTCTTCTCTCCTCTCTCTCTCTCTCTTTCTCTCTCTCTCCTCTCTCGTCTCCTCTCTCTCTCTCTCTCTCTCTCTCTCTCTCTCTCTCTCTCTCTTCTCTCTCTCTCTCCCCTCTCCCTCCCCTCCTCTCTCTCTCTCTCTCTCTCTTCTCTCTCTCCTCTCCTCTCTCTCTCTCTCTCCTTTTCTCTCTCTCTCCCCTCATCTCTCCTCTCTATTTTTCCCATTTTTTTCTCTCCCCCTCTCTCTCTCTCTCTCGTTCCCCCCTTCTCCTCTTTTCCTCTCTCTCTCTCTCTCGTCTCTCCCCTCTCTCTCTCTCTCATCTCCCCTCTNCCACATCCCACCACACCCCTGCCACCACACGACCGACCACCGCCAACACCATCGCACACACACCATACCACCACACCCCTTCCACCACACCAACACCACACCCTACCACACCACACCACACCACACCACACCACATCCCTTCCACATCACACCACACTCTACCACATCACACCACTGTGATGCCTCAATTTTGTTGGTAGCTGTATTAATTTATTTATCTTTACTCATCAACGAAACCCCACCACTGCCCCCACACTACCACGCCACACCGCTGCCACCACACCACAACGCCCCACCACTGCCACCAGATCACCACGCCACACCACTCCCACTACACCACCCCACTAACCCCATCCCATCCCCCACCCCCTTCCTCCACCCCCTCCCTTCCACAACACCACCCCCTCCTTCCATCCCTCCACCTCCCTTCCTCCCCCCCTTCCTTCCCCCACCCCTCCCTTCCACCCCTTCCTTCCTTCCACTCCTCCCTTCCTCCCCTCCCTTCCATCCACCCTTCCTTCCCCCACCCCCTCCCTTCCTTCCACCCCTTTCCTTCCACCCTCCCCTTCCTTCCTCCACCTCCCCTTCCTTCCTTCCACCACCCCTTCCTTCCCCCTCCCTCCCTTCCCCCTCCCTTCTTTTCCCCCTCCCTTCCACCACACCACCCCTTCCTTCCTTCCACCCCTTCCTTCCACCCTCCCTTCCTCCACACACCACTGCAAGTCCTCCTCTGCAGGACAAGACTCCTCCCCTAGGCTCCTGGCAGCACTAAGCACCTCCAAGAACCCAGGTAAGCACCACTAGACTCTGGTGTATTTTTTTTTTTTTTTTTTTTTTTTTAAGAATTAATGTATTAGTTGATTTATAAACCCGTCAGCTGGTTGGTAGAGCGCTCGGCCCATGTGTAGAGTCCATGCATTCGATCAGCGGTTCGAGTCCACCAAGTTCGTTCTGGCGTGGTGGCGCCTTGTATAGTCAATAACCTTGTAGTTGGTACTTGCAAAGTGTCTAGATAGGATCAAAGTATCTTATCTTAGAGTTGATTTATAACCAGAGAGAATACATGCCTCGCTACCGTAGATAACACTATAGTCTCCAGTCACTTGCCACTGCACTAAATTCGCCAGCCACAATATAGTACGCATTTTAGCATCACTTCTGATTTGTATGTGGCACTGAAGATGATACAATCAATCAATCATTGGGGGCATACGCCGGGGGGCGCGTCGCCTCGCCCACCCTACGACGCCACTCCCGGGGGTCACCACGCGCGAGTTCCCATGCAGGCTCCTTTCCCATACCAAGCAGCTCTTGACAAGAAACATCAACTTGCCCCAGCCACGAGCCTTGTGGGCGCCCCCTTGGCCTCCTCCTCGCCGGATTGTCTCTTACAGATACAACCCGATGGGAAGGATCGGTTTCAGGGTAGCGTGCCACATGCCCATATAGCCGAAGTTGGCGCTGACGGACTATGCAGGTAATAGGCCTCGATTCAGTCTCACAGTGCAATCGCTGATTTGACATGTAATCATCCCAGCGATACCCCATGATTCTGCGAAGACACTTATTACCAAAGGCATTGATTCGTCTCTTCAAGTCACTATTTAGTGTCCATGTTTCACAACCATAGAGTAAGACAGGGATCACAAGCGACTTGAAGATCCGGATCTTTGTCCTGCACAGGTACTGACAACGCCAAATACTCCCGCTGAGCGAGTCCACAACACCGTGGGCTATGCCAATCCGCCGTAAGACTTCTTGACGTGACCCGCCGTCATTATGGACTGCGTTACCAAGGTATGTAAAACTTTCCAAGATCTCAATGTCCTCGCCACATGCATGAACAGACTGTACTGCTTCATCTAGTAAGTCTCCAAACACCTGGACCTTGGTCTTGAGCCAGGAGACCTCAAGTCCCAAAGGCTTTGCCTCCTCGTGCAGCGCCTCGAGAGCCATCATCAGGACCTCCAGCGACTCAGCAAAGATTACTGCATCATCGGCAAAAACAAGATCAGTGATCTTGGTGTTGCCGACGGATGCTCCACAATCATTTTGATCTACAACCTTGTCCAATACCCAGTCCATACAAGCGTTGAAAAGTGATGGGGCAAGGACGCACCCTTGCCTCACTCCTGTATTCACAGGAAAGAAGCTGGATACACCTGCCCCACGCTTCACAGCACTCTCAGTCCCAGAATACAGACCATTATCAAACCAATAGTCCTTGCAGAATCCCTCGAAGTCGCAGAAGATCCCAAAGTGACTCACGATGCACTGAGTCAAACGCCTTCTTGAGATCAACATAGGCTGCAAGCATCCCTGTCGAAACTCACGTCGGCGTTCCACCAGGACACGAAGCGCTAGGATACGGTCCGTTGTTGACTTACCAGGCGTGAACCCAGACTGCTGAGGTCTCTGATGCTTCACCAGATGACTGCGAATCTGTGTCAGCAATAGATGGGCAAGCACCTTGCCTGGTACGCTGAGCAGTGTAATACCGCGGTAATTGTTGCAGTCCTGACGGTCCCCTTTCCCTTTCCAGATAGGGACGACCAGCCCCCTTTTCCAGTCAGGAGGAATGGTACCTGATTGCCGCACGGCAGTCAGGACAGCATGCAACCCGCGGATCATGGCCTCACCCCCAGCTTTGAGGAGCTCCGCACTGATATTACAAACACCAGCTGCCTTTCCACCCCTCAACTTTGCTACAGCCTCTCTGACTTCGTCAAGAGAGGGTGCGGTTTCGTCAAGGGGAGGATCGGCATCCACTACCTGTAACCCAGTGGTGTGATATGATACACATGATGATACACAGTAGTTTATATTTTCATACAGATGAGTTTAAAGGGCCTAAACCTGATGTTGAAAAATCTTAAATTTTCCTCCTTTCCTCTCCTCCTTTTTTTCTCCAAAATCCCTTTTCTGAAAAATTTTTCCCCCCCCTCCTATTTTATCCTTCACCCTCCCTTCCCCCCTCTCCCTCCCCTCCCTCTCCCTATCCCCCCCTCTCTCTCCCCTCCTCTATTTCCCTCCTCTCCCCCCCGGCTTCTCCTCCCCTTCTTCCTCCCTCCCCCCCCTCTCCCTCCTCTTCTCCCTCTCCTCTCTCCTATCCCCTCTCTCTCTCTCTCTCTCCCTTCTCTCTTCTCCTCCCCTCCTCCCCTCTTTTCCCCTCTTCCCCTCTCTCTCTCTCTCTCTCTCTCTCTCTCTCTCTCTCTCTCTCTTCTCTCTTTTCTTCTCTCTCTCCTCTCTTCCTCTCTCTCTCTTTTCCCCTCTCTCTCTCTCTCCTCTCTCCTCTCTCTCTCCCCTTCTCTCCCCTCTCTCTCTCTCCCCTCTCTCTCTCCTCTTTTCTCTCTCCCCTCCCTCCCCTTCTCTCTCTTTTCTCCCCTCTCTTTTCTCTCCTCTCTCTCTTCTTTTCTCTCTCTCTTTTCTCTCTCTCTCTCCTCTCTCCTCTCCCCTCTCCTCCTTCCTCTTCTTTTTCTCTCTCTCTCCCCTCTCTCTTCTCCTCTCTCCCCTTTTCTCCCCCTCTCTCTCCTCTCTCTCTCTCTCTCTCTCTCCCCTCTCTCCCCTCTCTCTCTCCCCTCTTTTCTCTCCCCTCTCTCTCTCTCTCTCTCTCTCCCCTCTCTTTTCTCCCCCTCTTTTCTCCCCCTCTCTCTCTCTCCCCCTCTCCCCCCTCTCTCCCCTCTCTCTCTCTCTTCTCTCTCTCTCTCCCCTTTTCCTCTCATCTCTCTCTCTCCCTCTCTCTCTCTCTCTCTCTCTCCCCTCTCTCTCTTCTCCTCTCTCTCTCTCTCTCTTCCTCTCTCTTTTCCCCTCTCTCTCTCTCCCCTTCTCTCTTTTCTTTTCCTCTCCTCTCTCTCTCTTTTTCCCCTCTCCCCTTCTCTCTCCTCTCTCTCTTTTCCTCTCTCTCTCTCTCTCTTTTTAACAAAACCCCCTCGCCCCCCCCCCCCAAAAAAAACCCCCAAAACCTGTGCAAAAACCCCCCCCTTATCCCGACCCACGGTGCTCCCGGGCCCTCCCTCCCCAAACCCCACAGCTCCAAAACACCAACTTCGCCCCCTTTGGCCCCAAAACTGATGCCTCGGGGGCCCTGATGCAGGGCAGGGTTTTACAACGCCCCCAGGCGGGAACGGGGCCCAAACCACGCCTCAACATTTTTTGGGGGCCCCATACTGATGGACACTCTCAGCTGGGCCCCCCGCACAAAACCCCCCATACTGCACCAAAATAAGGGGTTTTTTAAACCGGGGGGCGGGGAATTAAAACCATGGGCCGGGGTTTTACCTGCAGGTTTGACCACAGCTGGGGGTGGGGGACACTGCCATAAAAGGGGGACAAAAAAGGAAGGGTTAGCCCACCCCAACGCATAGGACCCCCCATGAAGACAGCGCGCTAGTTTTTAATAAAAGGAATAATTAAAAAAATCGATCATATTAATGAACAAAGTCTTTTAGAAAAATATGGGGGAAAATATGTTTTTTTATTTAAATGAGCGAAAAAACCTGATTTTTTATGTGTGACTGAAACGTGGCGACTCCCCGTTTGTTTTAGCCCAGCATATTATATTAATAAAACCCAAATTTTAAAAGTATACAGACATGAAAAAGCAAAGGAGGGGGGAGTGTGCATTTTACGTCACGGACCTTTTACTGTTTCCCAAAAATTTGTAAATATCGAAACATTGATGGGGGGGGAAAGGACTTGTGGCTTACATTTCAGTGCAGGAAGTGACCTTTGTTACATAGGCTGCATGTATGAAACCCCAACCTAACTCAAATTTTTTTTTTGACTTTTATCTCTGAGGGGTTTTTTAAATTTACATACCTTACGAAACCCAAGTTTTTTTACGTTTTTTGGGTGATTTAATTGAAATTTTTTTATCAAAAAAAACAACAAGAGGGAACACAAAATTTCAAAAACAAAAAATTAACTCAATTAATTGACAAAGCCTACAAAAACCCAAACACCCCACTCTTTACTTATTGGATATTATTGAAACCCCAAATACTCCTCCCTTAGCTCTTCATCGGGACGTGTTTTACTTTTTCCCATTGCTGACCATGACCTTATATCTGTCACGGGACATCACAAAACCCAAGGGGGAATATAATAAAAACCCTTCCTTTCAACTCAAAAACACTCACCAAAATATTATCCCTTTTTATTAATAGTTTAAGGTCAGACTTTGGGATAAAACTATAAAACCTGTAATGTTGATACCGGTTCAGATACTTAATGAAGTTTTTTCGAAGGTTTAGATTTGTGCGCCCCCTTTATTTGACACAAGAAGTAAGGGGGCCCTTCGCTCCTTTGGGTCACTTTAGGGGTTTAACAAAATTTTGGGGTACAAAAAAAAAAAATAGTGCCCTGAAAGATTTGAAAAAAGGGCAGAAGCCAAAACTAACTTAGAAACTACTTTTAAAAAAACCCAAAAACAACAAGTCCGAGGTTTGATTCACCGTTTTAAATCGGGAAAACTATAATAAAAATTAAGAATAATAGAGGTAACCAAGGCCAAATGGGAAAACGAAAGAGAAAATGATTCCTAATAAACAAAAAAAAAGCTAAGCCCCCTAGCGATTAAGGGTAAAAAAAGAAAACTTAAACAAACCGTTTAAAATTTTTCAACACTTTTTTTTTCCCAAAGGGCGGAAAGGGCACTTTTTAGAAAAAACCCCCGCGAAACCTGAAGATTCCCCATGAAATCCCACACCCAGTACACACAGGGCTCACAAAATGATATCAATCCAATCCCCCCGTTCCGAAACCCGAACCCACAAAATTTTGGGAAACAATAAAATCTACCCTAAAAACATAATAAAAAGTGACTTTCCCGCGGGTCAGAAAGGCATCCCACTTAAAACCTAAAAAAACTCCATTCAGCTATCGTTCACACTTTTTTTTGCAAACATAAATACATCAATAGTAAAGGGGTTTTTCCCCCCCGTCCGGGAAAACTCAATAGTTGTACCCATTCTTAAAATCTGGTGACGTCAATGAACCGGGAATTACCCTCCCCTATCTCTCCCCCCCGTTTTTTTTCTAAAGTACTAGAAAAAAAAAATATCACTCGCTCACTCAAAAACCTAGAAACAAAAAACGCCCTTTGCAAAACCCAAAATGGCTTTTTGGTCAAAATTTTTCAACCACCTCCTTATTAACACTAACCCCAAAAATTTTTATGCAAAAATGGACCCAAAAAGAAAGTTTCTTTAGTTACCTCTGCGGGCTTGTCAAAAAACATTCGACAGCGTTAGTCCCTACACTATTAAATTTTTCGTAAGTTTCTCAAATTTCACATTGATTCTTTCTGGTTTCACAGGGTCCTCAGTTTACAGGACACAATTTCCCCCCCGGGGGCATAAGCAATACTAGTCGGGTAAAACAATTATTTTCCCATGGTGTGCCCCAAGGGTTTAGTACTTGGTCCCAACTTTGGGTTTCTAATTGGGAAATGATCTTTTCGTGTTTTTTTTCCCCAAATCGGAAAAACACTCAGTACCGATGAACCCCGTTTTTTCCACACGGGTAATTAGACGACCTAAAAATCTGATACACAAAAATTTAAAAAAACTTTAAAAAATTGCTAAAATACTTTTAAAAAGAAAGGTTAATGGGTCAATGCTAAAAAAACCAATGTATGTTTATAGGGACAAAGGGGGGTCCTGTCAAAATTCAACCCGGGCACTCAAAAAGCTGGTGGACGGGGAATTGATTTTCCCCCCGCCCCGTCTCTAAAAAAATCTGAGTGTTTCACTTCGATAATAAAACCCCACTGTTTTATACGCACACAGTAAATAAGTAAGAAAAATATATGGAAACCCAAAAATGTATGGGAAAAGATTAAGGGGTTTTTTTAAACCAAAAAACCCCCCCCCCCCCAAAGGGTTTTTGTCGTTCCCGTCAAGCATGAGCATAAAAAAACCCCCGGGTTGGGGCCCTCTTGGGGGGAAAAAACCCAATTTTCCCCTCAAAACCAAAAGAGTACAAAAAATTGCCCAAAAATTTTTCCGTAAAAACTGCTCTTGGAGGGGCTGGCCCAAAAGGACCCTGTCACTCCCTTTTTTGAAAAAGGGTGGGATGGCTGAAAATAAATTAAAAAAACCCCAAAACTTTAGGTAGCAAAAATAATATAAAAATTTAAAAAAAAAAATTTCCCATTTGGTTTTTTCCCAATACCCACCGTAAGCACCATGCAGCCCACCAAATGGGCAAAAACTAAAGGGAGACAGAACAGTCCAAATTTTCCCCCGGGGTAACACCTGCTTTGGGCCCCCCAGGTCCTTCCAAGGGCTGCGCCCAACCCTTTGGAACAAACCCTTTCCCCAAAGACGTAAAACACGGGCCCACTCCCTAACCACATTCAAAAACCCCGTCCCCGAAAAAACACCTATTTTTGGGAAACAATTTCAGGAATAAATGATTTAAAGGTTTTTTTTTTTTCTTTTTTTTTTTTTGATTTTTGTTATTTATTATGTTTGTCTGCAATTTTACTTTTGTTTTTTTTTTACCATAGCATGCCACTTTTCTTTAATTTTTTATTGCTTTGCTGTTTTTTTGCCTTTTTAATTTTATCCTTTTTTTTTTAATTTCTAATTTGTCCCTTTTTTACCCAAATTTTTTTTTGTATTTTTAAATGAAGTCATTAAAAAGTAATATACATGTAAAGAATAACCATTTTAATAAAAGGAAAAAAAATTCTGATTGTCTGATCTCTCTCTCCCCCCAATCATCCTCTCTCTTCTCCCTCTCTTCTCATCTCTCTCTCTCTCTCTCTCTCTCTCTCTCCTCTCTCTCCCCTCTCCCCTTCTTCACCTTGAAGAGGGTAGAGTCACGCCTCATCACATTAACAGACTTAGTCACGTGCATGTCATCTTATCTATCTTGTGACCGGGAGAGAGAGAGGAGGAGAGGGATAAAAGGGAGGGAGGGAAGGAAGAAAAGGAGAGAACAAATAATATGGTTTTGATATAATACATTTTTCATCTTTTGGAGAGAGAGAGAGAGAAAAAAAAATAACACGGAGAAAAATATGAAAGCTGAAAAAATAATAAAAAATGTATTACTTTTACTCTGTATAGACACAATTATATCTTTAAATAAATTTATTTTCATTGGGAATAAATACTGAGTCCCCCCTTAGCCCACAAGTGTTAGCAGCTCCCCCTTAGAACTCCCCCTCAACCCTCAAGTGTTAGCAGCTCCCCCTTAGAACTCTCCCTCAATCATCAAGTGTTAGCAGCTCCCCCTTAGAACTCCCCCTCAACCCTCAAGTGTTAGCAGCTCCCCCTTAGAACTCCCCCTCAACCATCAAGTGTTAGCAACTCCCCCTTACAACTCCCCCTCAATCATCAAGTGTTAGCAGCTCCCCCTTAGAACTCCCCCTCAACCCTCAAGTGTTAGCAGCTCCCCATTAAAACTCCCCTTCAAAGTGTCGCCACAATGCCC
>JACEEZ010005620.1:0-57500 GCA_016584305.1 Chionoecetes opilio | reverse complement strand
TAGGGCCAACTATCAGGCGGCTATCTGGCGACGCAGCCTTGAAAACCTGCCAGACGTCCCAGCACCATCAGCAGGACATGGCTGGGAACTCGATGATGGCGGTTCGCTCAAAAATCCGATGGATGGCGGGTCTACCAGCTCCAGATGTCTTGAATCTCATCTCATGCACATGCAGAAGGACGTGTCGACCGTCAGATGCTCCTGCATACTGAATGGGTTGAAGTGCACTGTTGTGTGTAAGCTGCAGGGATGCTCCAACATGGTGCAGGATGATGCTATCGTGGCTCAGGATGCCAATGACTCTGATGGCGACTCTGATGATTAACTTTGTGTGCACTGTATATTGTATAGCATATGTTGTTCTCTATTATAATGCAGGCCAAATTGCCTGAAATCTTTATAGACAGATAAACGGTTTAGCAAAATGTATAATTTGGAAGATCATACCGGTGTTATTTGACTAAAACATGACATGTTCAATGATACCTCCACTTGCTTATTAGGAATATACATCGTATGGTGTTAAAATCACTCCATACGTCTTTCCAAACTCTAGTAATGAATAATTAATATAATTGGCGGCCATTTTGAAATCCAGTGCACCAAAGTGCAGATTTCCTATGTAACAATTCCGCCTGCCTTTAATATCGATGGTGTTAAATCCTCTCCGTACGATTCCTACTTGCTATCGTCAGAATTAATGCAGGGCGGCCTAAGTCATTTTATGCCTCTTTACATATATTTGTTGTAAACTCGTGGTGGATGATATGTTGTACTTGTTGAGTTATTTTTATAGACAGATAAACGGTGTAGCACAATGCATAATTTGGAAAATCATACCAGTGTTGTTTCACTAAAAAAAGTACAAGTCTAATAATAAAATATTGAAAAATATATGATTTTTTTTCGATAATTGATTTTTATAATAATTAATCTATAACAAAATGCTTCATATTATTTTTTATTTAGACGGTACACATTGGTCGTATATTTAGTCGTCAACCGCACATCGATAGCTAGTATAGAAGTCCAGATACACGTGCAACAATGTACCCCACCAAATGGGCATTTTCGCGCTGGGTGGTTTCAAAGATGGCGTCCATCCGGGCACTAAGCTACCGTTCTCAGATGTCCATCATGCATTTTCTGATACCTGAGATATTGCCCTAATGGAAAATCATAATGAGAATTACTCCCCCCGCCGGAGCATTCACTTCAAAATATGGCCGGTTGGCTCAAGGACTATAGTGCTTTGTGTTGGCCGAAGCCAGCACCCCGGAGAGCAGGTCACAAGCCCCGGCTAACACCCGGTACCCATTCACTGCTGGGTGGACAGGGGCTCGGGTTTTAAGGAAACAACCCAACTGTTTCCGCTCCGCCCGGGGATCGAACCCGGGACTTCTCGGTTGTGAACCGAGCGTGCTAACCACTACACTACGGAGTACCCAGTGTGTGTGTGTGTGTGTGCGCCTGTGTGTGTGTGTGTGTGTGTGTGTGTGTGTGTGTGTGTATCTCTGCCTCTGTGTGTGCATCTTTCTGTGTGTGTGTGTGTGCCTGTGTGTGTGTGTGTGTCCCTCTGTGTGTGTGTGTACCTTCAGGAGGGGGAATGGCCAGCATGAGGGCACAGCAGGCGAGGAGCAGACTCAGGCAGCGGGGAAGGCGAGACATGATGTGGAATGCAAACCTGAAATATCAAAACATTCATTAGGATTCACTACATATATTCACTATTTAATTAACTATAATAACTGATAATTAGTAGTAGTAGTGGTGGTGGTGGTGGTGGTGGTATATAGGCTCAAACTCCTTTTATAAGCTTACATTAGATTAAAATAGCATTTTCTAACGAAAACAACTAAAATACCACATTTTGAAGTTCTCTATCAAAAAAAGGGCTGAATAATGTCAATTTTCGAATTTTTTTTGCATCACATAAATCCATTAAAAATGTTGAAAAACCGTTGTTTTTAGGAGTAAAATTGATACCAAAATTTCATTAAAATACATATTTATAGCTATTAATTTTGTAAATGTAGTTGTATCAAATATCGAAAGCTATTTAGGCTACAGATATAACGAATATACTTCAATTTGTAGAAAAAAGAACCACTGATAACTAGCTAAATTCATTGAAAACACTACATTGTATGGGTATATAGCAATATGATAAGTAAAACTACTTGTTTATATACAATAACACTACAGTTTACAAGAAACTATGAAAAACGCTTGCAATATACCGTTATTTCACAATAAAAACCTACACTTCTATTTATGAGCTTAATGTAACGTAAGCTACTTATAGGGGCAAATTATTCTAATAAAATTATTGTATACGTCAATTTGTAGGAAGAAAGCTATATTTCACCGATAACTAGCTAAAATCATTGAAAAGAACACATTTTGAGGGTATAAAGCATTATCATGAGATAAGTTCCTTTTATTTATGACTAGCCGCAAAGCCGCCCTCCGGGCGGACTTTTAGGCTAGCTCCTGCGGAGGGCTATAGTGGTGGGCCTTTGGTCACCACCTGTGTTGGTGGGCCGAAGGCCCACCAAACACGGACTCTCCAGATAGCCCCTTCTAACTTTCCTGAAATCACGAATGTAGAAATGTATGTATTCCCCCACCCATTCACTCACCCATTACCCATCACCCCCCACCCATTCACTCACCCATTACCCATCACCCCCCACCCATTCACTCACCCATTACCCCTCACCCCCCACCCATTCACTCACCCATTACCCATCACCCCCCACCTATTCCCTCAACCCATCACCCCCCACCCATTCACTCACCCATCACCCCACACCCCTTACCCATCACCCCACCCTTCACTCACCCATTACCCATCACCCTACATCAAGGTTTCCTCAATTCTCGCAACCCACTTTTTTTTCACAATTATCGCTAATAGGCTGCTAAAAAAAAAAAAAAGGTGATCGGATCATCTCATAATTGGGCTTAAAACCTTCCCTGGTCAACCCGGTTCCAAAAATGTGCCATATGAGGTGATTGCGCCACGGGGGGCGGAACCTATACCAGACACACACACACAGACAGACACACTTTCGCTTATATTTACCATTACCCATCACCCCCACCTATTCCCTCACCCATCACCCATCACCCCCAACCCATCACCCCCACCCATTCACTCACCCATCACCCCACACCCATTACCCATCCCCCCACCCATTCACTCACCCATTACCCATCACCCTACATCAAGGTTTCCTCAATTCTCGCAACCCACTTTTTTTTTCACAATTATCGCTAATAGGCTGCTAAAAAAAAAAAAATAAAAAAAAATGATCGGATCATCTCATAATTAGGCTTAAAACCTTCCCCTGGTCAACCCGGTTCCAAAAATGTGCCATATGAGTTTATTGCGCCACGGGGGGCGGAACCTATACCAGACACACACACACACACACACACACACAGACAGAGAGACACACTTTTGCTTATATTATTATAGATTACCCATCACCCCCCACCTATTCCCTCACCCATCACCCATCACCCCCCACCCATTCACTCACCCATCACCTCACACCCATTACCCATCACCCCACCCATTCACTCACCCATTACCCATCACCCTACATCAAGGTTTCCTCAATTCTCGCAACCCACTTTTTTTTTCACAATTCTCGCTAATAGGCTGCTAAAAAAAAGAAGAAAAAAAAGTGATTGGATCATCTCATAAGTGGGCTTATGACCTTCCCCTGGTCAACCTGATTCCAAAAATGTGCCATATGAGGTGTTTGCGCCACGGGGGGCGGAACCTATGCCCCACACACACACACACACACACACACAGACAGACACACTTTCGCTTTTATTAATATAGAAGATAGATAGATATAACACTACAATTTGCAAGAAACTATGAAAAACACTTGTAATATACAATTGTACCACAATATCCCAGCAAACATTGTCATTACGGGCCGGCATCAAATCAGTGTCGGTAAATCACAAACGACATATTGGTATTGAGTCGGCAAACCGTAATGAAGTTATTGGCCTGGCTGCGGACCAACAACTTGTGCGTTCATGTTTGCACCCCGGGCCTGTGTCGGTTACGTTACGTTTCTGTGTCAGATCTGTGTCGGCAATCCGTAACCAAACTATTGCCACTACTGAGCCACAAACGGGCCGACATAGCATCTAAATCGTGCCATAAGCGGGCCAACACAGCAACTGTATCGTGCCACAAGCAGGCCGATTTAGCATCCAAATAGTGCCATAAGAGGGCCTACACAGCAACTGAATCGTGCCACAAGCAGGCCGATTTAGCATCCAAATAGTGCCATAAGAGGGCCTATACAGCAACTGAATCGTGCCACAAGCAGGCCGATTTAGCATCCAAATAGTGCCACAAACAGGCCGACTTAGCATTTGAATACTGCCACAAGCAGGCCGACTTAGTATTTGAATAGTGCCACAAGTAGGCCAATATAGCAGCTGAATAGTGCCACAAGCAGGCCGACAAGCAGTTGAATCGTTTTTACCGTTCCTAATGCCGATGTAGCACGCCGATTAGCTACTCCGCCCGGATAGCTACCCTGCCACGACTACGCACGTACGGCAGATGCCGTCACACAGGAAAACATTGGCCACGCCTCCTGGACCAGAACATAATCGTCAGATTCGCTTATTTAACCTAAATATATATATGTCTACAAAACTTAACTCCAAACCTATCCAAAATTTAATCAAACCTAAACCAAACCTTAACTTAACCAAAATTTAACCATTTATTTTTATATGATACTAGAAAGGTATATTAGGTTACTTAAGTTTGATTAGGTTAAGTTAAGGCTTGGTTTAGATTTGATTTAGGTTTAAGATAGGTTTGGGTTAAGTTTTGTAGACTTATTTAGGTTAAATAAGCGAATCTGATGATAATGTTCTGGTCCTGGAGGCGTGGCCAATGTTTTCCTGTGTGACGTCATCTGCAGCGTGTGCGTAGTCGTGGCAGGGTAGCTATCCGGGCAGGGCAGCTAGTCGGCGCGCTACACCACCCCACTTTTAAATGAACACAGGTTTGTGAATGGAATAATCTGTTGCCAGGATTGAATGGGATCTCAACTCTTACAGTATGAGCTAAGGACCAATATAGTGCAACAAAGAATAAAAATTATCACTTTTACTTCAAATCAAGCCATAATCATCAGTCTCGGCTGCAGTATATCAGTCTTGCCTGTGGTTGAGGCAGTCTGGCACTGGCAGTCAGCAATTCAATTCACAATGTGTGCCCTAATACACCATCAGGCTGCTACAAGAATAAATACTGTAAATGAAACTACAATAATTGTGTATATAAATATAATTTTCATAAGAATATAATCACTGTATTGTTACAAAAGTGGAAAAAAAGTCCAGACAAATGTGGGAAAATTTCTATTAATGAACAGACAAATAACGAAATAAATAAACAAATACATGAATGAATAAATAAATAATTAAATACATAAATAAATGATATATATATATATATATATATATATATATATATATTATGGGGAGGAGGTAGCAGAGTGGTTAGCGTTTCCGACTGGCGTTTTCGGTGACCCGAGTTCGATCCCCTAAGAAACCCAAAACCTTTCTGCACCGTCGAGTGGCCTAAGAACACCCACATGCTGCCCATCAACTCTACCTTCGACTGCGAGTGCATCGGAGGACACAGGGGGGCGGCATGAGCCTCTACTCACAGGCGTCACTATAAGAATTCTGCCTGCGCCACCACGGGCGAGGACCAACCATCAGAGCCCTCAAGTGAACCTCCAGAGC
Source organism: Chionoecetes opilio (assembly GCA_016584305.1). Taxonomy (NCBI): domain Eukaryota; kingdom Metazoa; phylum Arthropoda; class Malacostraca; order Decapoda; family Majidae; genus Chionoecetes; species Chionoecetes opilio. Next base: position 51,695 of record JACEEZ010005620.1, on the reverse strand, counting down.
CTACCATCCGAGCCCTGGGTCACCACTGCCTACAGGCGCTATAGGCACAGATGTAAAAAATATATATATATATGTCAATTTTACCCATAACGTATAGTTATAACAGGGAAGACTCTTATGGCTCTTATGGGAGCTGTCATCCTGCTCACGCACTATTCATGTACTTTGCACTATATGTGACAAGTCATGAATATTGAGATGCTGCAAATCTAAATGATGAACGCTGAGAATAAAATTGGATAAGTATCATCGATCGTCTAACTTCATAAGACATTATGGGAAAATCTGACGTTAAACAGAAGGAAGAAGGAAAATTTAGCCTGAAAGTCTATCAATCTATGTAAATTAGGTTAGGTTAGGTTAAGGAAAAAAGATAACCGAAATGTATCGGAAAATTATCAGGTTTACCTAAACCAATGAAAACATATACGACCAGAGGTGTTAAGTCTCAACCCATAGCAAATCGGATAAATAATAGAATTCCCACCATCTGTCAGATGTGCAGGGCCAGTACTGGTGTACAGGTCCTGTACAGCAGGCCACTGGTGTCCTCTTCTGTTTCATTAAAGATACAAACATCTTGGGATAAAGACCATATGTGCCATGCTCACATGTTGGTGCCTTCTTCCACCATCTAAAGGCCTTTGATCACAAGTGCTCTGAAAAAGAAAACTAAAATTAGATTTTCATGATCCGATGCACTGTCATAAGTTTACATAACTCTTTGCAGATATCTTATTTGTTCTATCGGCCAATAATCTTCACAAAAGAAATTGTTCAACCCTGCAATCACCTCAATTACACCTACAATACAATATAGACCACCCAGTGGGCAAATGCCCGCATAATTCATGTGGAATACACAGATTCTACACGTGGAACACACACATGGATATCTAATCTAATATGCAAATTGATTTCATGTGAAATTGTACATCTGGAATACCACCTGACCAGATTCACGTGTATTACACAGTTATTCTGGTGGAATAAATGGGTGTATGCTTACCTTTGAATTATCTGAGTTTAGTCTGCTTTATCGTGTTTGGCAAACTGTCCGTCTAGAATGCACCCAAACCTCGTGATACTTGTTTCTGAAATAATTGCATTAGCTCACCTGATATACGTACTAGAAAAGGGGATTTTTTGGTTGACACCTTGAATCTCAGCAGTGAGGTAAAACGGACATATGTTTGGAAAAACTCAGCAAAAAAAAAGTAATTAAGAGTATAACTGAAAAGTCTCTCCAAAATCTTTACAACAGTATTTACTTGTGTTTGTCTTTTTTAAGATTCTTGAATATAGATACAGAAGTAAATAAATAATTCACCCATAGAAAAAAAAATCTCGAAGGCGATGGTGTTATAAGATGCAGCTAAAATGTCATATGAATTAACATGGAGAGGAGAAGTCTTCTTATGAATTAAGTTTTTAAAAAACCCATATGTCTGTTTTATAAGACGACAGGTTGTCACAACACAATGATGCAAATTTCAGACTCACTGGAACAAACCATAGTAGCCTACTGTGCCATGGCTTATAAATATCTTTTCCTGCAAAGATATTTACATAGTCTGCACAATATTGAAACTCTGAATGTTATAAGTACATAATATATGTATAAAGAAAAAATAATATTAAACATAACGTATATTTCTATCCGGTTTTACATTTTTTAATCGTGACCCCTTTGAAAATCCTAAAACCAAAAAAATCCCCTATCCATTTTGTAAAAAAATCAATACTACATTGAGCCCAGAGAGCAAAAAATTACCACATCATTTGTATTTCCCTTTAGATAGGTTATTAGATACAGGAATTGAATAACTAATGACTGCAATAACTAAACTGGCAATTTCAGTGATGCAAGAGAAGACAAAAAAAAGAATAATATATTTTATATTGGCAAATGGTGGGTGGAAACAAAGTCATTTGGGTTAGCTGCTCCTTATCACGGGACACAACTGTCAAAACCCTGTTAGTTGATATCAAAATTTTTTGCCAGCATTTTTTCATAATAAAAAAAACTTTCTAATAGTAAACACAATAAAAACAGGGTTCATAATTTCTATACTGTACTTGATTTAAACATAATCAGCACAGGTTTATGTTAAGTACATCTTAAAACCCCCCAAGTTGGGGTCAAAGTTCACAAAGGTCATGCATGAGACATGGGGTAGTAAGTTTCCCCACCTTCATATGATCTTTATTGAGTGTATGTGATAATGTAGTTAAATTTAAATTTCTCATCTGTTTCAATTTTGGGGCATTACGAATTTTGCTGCAACCATCATTTGTATTTCTGTCACATTTGAATCTGAGAACTTTCTAAGCACGCTATCCTGAATCCCCACTATATAATTTTGTTTTTCTAAAGGGCATTTGCCCCTCTGACCAAGCATTTATTACTGACACATGGGGTTTTTGGTCATAAACCTACACATCAAGTTAAAAACCCATATCTCTCCTTTTATAACCACTTATACGGAAAACACTGGTTACACACTTCCATGAAATAGTTTGTATCAACCAATTCATTCTCCAAAACTTGTGCTTCTTCCAGGGAATTATTCCGCTTGATTGCAGAGTAGTTCCCATTTTAGTTGAGGTATCACCATATGAACCACCATCAGAAACACTTTCTGATATGCAGCAGAAGTTGTAAGACTCTCTTTTGAAATTCTGTGGAAAAAAAGAATATATAAGACTTGAGAAATAGCAAACCCCTTCCACTTTACAAGAAAATCAAACAGACCATGAAATATGATACAATCCGAGTCAGATCCATTTCACCAGGAACCATTAATTTTCAGTAAATCTATCTGCACACATGCGTTGTGCTGAGCGCGCACACAAGGCTGCTGATGACCTTCCCCTCTTTTGGACTCTCTCATAAGTAAATGGCCATGGCAGAAATGAAACTACCAATAATTATGAATATAGACAAAAAAAGAGTGAGCAAAGCTCATCATCACTTTTGGTAAATAAAAAAATATAAAATTTGTGAGAAAGAAAACGGCTGTGTACTACACAATTGCATTATCGTTAAGTAATTACGTGAACCCTGGCCCACATGTCGGGGTGTATAAATTAAGGCTCTACCATTCTCTACTTCGGACTGCATTCAACCTTGATTTAGGAAATCTTTAAATACTATTCTTTCAGATTACAAATTATATAACTTACTAGTTTGTTCCATAGGGACTTTGAATTCAGCGTCTTGACTGTCTTCCTTATCCTCTTCATTGTCATTACAAGGGTCACGGTTTTCAAAGGTAGCATCCAGCTTTTTGAGATCACCTCTGGTCTTGCTACCCCTTTGGTTATGTCTGTCATGTCTGTCGTCCCTGTCATGCTGGTCATGGCTTCCTCTTCGATAATGTCTGTCATGTTTTTTGTCATGCTGGTCAGGGCTGTCACGCTGGTCAGGGCTTCTTCTTCGGGATTGTATGTCACGTGGTCTCCTGTCATGCTGGTCAGGGCTGTCACGCTGGTCATGGCTTCTTTTCGGGATCGTATGTCACTTTGTCTCCTGTCATGCGGGTCAGGGCTGTCACGCTGGTCGGGGCCCTTCTTCTTCGGGATCGTATGTCACGTTGTTCTCCTGTCATGCTGTCACGCTGGTCATGGCTTCTTCTTCGGGATCGTATGTCATGTTGTTCCTGTCATGCTGCCCAGGGCTGTCACGCTGGTCATGGCTTCCTCTTCGGGATTGGATGTCACGTTGTCTCCTGTCATGCGGGTCAGGGCTGTCACGCTGGTCATGGCTTCCTCTTCGGGATTGTATGTCATGTTGTCTCCTGTCATGCTGGCCAGGGCTGTCACGCTGGTCATGGCTTCCTCTTCGGGATCGTATGTCATGTTGTCTCATGTCATGCTGGCCAAGGCTGTCACGCGGGTCATTGCTTCCTCTTGGGTATCGTATGTCATGTTGTCTCCTGTCATGTGGCCAGGGCTGTCATGCTGGTCAGGCTTCCTCTTCGGTATCGTATGCCAGGGTTCTCCTTTCACGATCGTCGGGGCTGTCACTTTCGTCATGGCTTCCTTGTTGAAATGTTTGTCACGCTGTCAGGAGTTCCTTGTCGATGACAACTGTTATGTTGTCTTAAGCCCATGTTGGTCAGGGGAATCACTTCGTTTCTTTTGGGCTCCTGTGTAATAAAAGTCCTTCAGAAAAATTCACTGCATACAAAAGACATTTGAAAACACACTCACACTCACAAAATATAATATATATATATAATATATATTATAATATATATATTATATATATATAATTATATATATATATAATATAATAATATATATATTAATTATATTTTATATATTATTTTATATATAATATATATATATCTATATATATATATATATATATATTATATATATATATATATATTAATATATATATAAAATATATATATATTAAAAAATATATATTATATAATATATATAAATGTAAAACCCCAAAAACCTACAATAAAAAAGCACTGTACTGCATATTTATCTCATACAGACCGTACAAGGGGAAAAACGGTCGGTATAAAAACTTCAATGGAATTTGTCTTCTTTGAAAACTGGCAATTATATGCCAAGGTAGAAACATAAGATCTTTGGATGGGTGTGATCTTTAGGTAAAGTTGTGGTGTGGTATCATGGATTGGGAGAGTAACTCTATAAGTTGTATGGATGAAAAAAAAATAGACTAGTGCTTTAAATAGAAAAGCAACCCTCAAAGTGGTAGAGGTAGTGTGGAAAAAGCATGAGAGGTATGTCGGGAAAAATATTATTTTGAAACATTTTATATCAGGGGGGATGGGTTCCCAAGAATTAATAGCAAGTTAATGAACAAAACAAATAACACCAATGCAAGAATATCATCCTATTATAGCAGATGACCTAGATATCTCTTGGCTGCACCAGACTCCGTCAGCCCAGGTGTTCTGATGGACAGCAGATTCGATGATACCTTAGGAGGAGGCTTTGGAAATAGACCTGTGAAGGAGCAGATGCCACCTTTTCTGGGGAGGCTGTGACCGGTGTCTTCTGCGAGACTGGCATCATGTGGCCCTTTTCTGTTTTCAAAAATTATTACACATTACAAACAAAATGTTAAAAATCATCCTATGACAGGGGTGTAAGAATATTGTCACCGTATTCCCTCTGATTCGTAAAAGACAAAAAAAGGGAGGAGGAAGGGGCCGGGGAAACCAGACATCTATATTTCTTTGCACAATTAGACAAGGTGGAAACAATAAATGTGAGGGGAAAAAATTTTGTTTCTCCAAAACAATATGTTTTAATACTTTCTCTGTAACAACTTCTCAATTTTCTGAACTTGTATTTAAACATATTTATCAACAACAACAGTACTAGTATCTTATTCATGACATAATTCTTTTGTATAAATAATTTTTTTTTGACATCATTAGTATATTATTAAATGTGACTTAGGGTTGCCTACCATGTAAGTCTCACTGCTGACAAATTTCTCAGGTAGATTCTTCTTGGACATTTTCTCCTCCCTCGCAAGAGTAGACTTCATCTTTCTGGATCACTGTTGCTCTCTAAACTCTCCACGGTAGATGTCAGCTGTAGTTGTCACATTCTTTAAAAAATGTCTGAAATTTTTTTGCCATAAATCTTAACCACTGCCTAATAACTTGACTCAACTTTGGGGATGGTATTTAACTTAACTGTCCCATAACAAACCGTTTAGGTTAGCCGAGATAACAAGAATCTTCATGTAGTTCAGAACAAACTAAAACGAGCATTAAATCGAAATTAAACATGTGGGGTAAAAAATGACATGGAATCACAATCAGCAGATAACATGTAGAAAAAGGTTATTGCATATCATATCTTACAAACATAAAAATAATACAGCCATAAATAGCAATACAGTGCGGATTGTATTAGACTTGATGTTCCATAGCTTATGACGAGCCAAGTCAATTTTTTAGCAGACCAAACAAAAGCAGTCTAAACTAGATATTACTGGTCAAACATCATAATATTATACTGGGCTAGAAGCAATTTAGTAAATTTTTTTTCTTCCCTTTTCTTGTGTGTTTTTTTAACCTATATTGCTTTAATTGGGAATATTGATGACCGTAATAGCTATAATTTAATTTCAGGTATGTTATAAGGGAGATCAAATTTGTGATTCTAAGATGAGCATCCCTAAAAGAAAGTGAATGTCATGCAGGGGCTACCCGTATGGTAGCAGTAAAATACTACCAGAAGTAATTTTCACTTTTTTCAACGAACTTCCTCCATGATTTAACGTCCGGTTCTTGTGATTATGAAGGGCACTCTCAGCATTAACACCATGTGGCCAAAGCAAAGTTTGGTTCCCCCCTAACACCCAACTGGATGGACCACACCCTCCTCTTCTTCTTGCCTTCCAACCACACTGCTCGTTTCCACATTCTAAGAACAAAAACTATTATCAGTATGGTACAGTACATGTACAATTATTAGTACAGGCCCGGCATGCTTGACTTAATTTGAACATCTGCAGCATAATAAACAGGTACTCTAAAAGTTACTTTAATACTAAAAGTTACAATCCCAACATAATTAGGTATTTGCATTTATTAGCAATATAACTTTTTCCTTCAGATGTATAACAAAAAAATAAAAAATTAAATTAATTGACAGTTTAAGTAATCTAGAAAACAAAAACTACTTAGATATCTCCCCCGACACAAAATCCCTTTCCCTTTAAAACCCGACCAGCACTCGGGGAGTTTGGGTCTTTACAGAAGGGGGCACAAGACACAGGAAGATGAAGTAAAGACAATGAAGATGTAATGATTATTTGATAGGAAGAAACAGTTTGGGAAAAAAAGTACATAGGCCATAAGAGGGCTACATGACAAAAGCAATACAGGTATACAGACAACAGAACTCATACAATTCTGGGACACTTAAAGAACATAAATTATGGACTTGCTGTTATCATCTGTTTAAATTGTTACATATAAATTTAATTGTTAGTAGGCCTAATTAATTAGTCATGTAAGACTGGTATCAAAACCAAGCCATCTTTGTATGGCAATTTCACCACCTTTCTATCAGCTGCTCTGAGTGAATAACTGTTTGTTGAGATTACTGTTCTTCTTCATGAAAACAATGTTAATGAGTTTAGAATTGCATGGTTCAGTAAAAAAAACAGTCAGTTGGCTTTGACGAAGAACATCACATTCATAGTACCATCATCTACTTGTTTCCTAAGGAACACAAAATTTTTCCTTTTCCAGATGAAGCAATTATTTTTTGTATTTGTGGATATATACATTCTGTGACAAGCTTTTGTCTCTTTAGATTTGTTATTTCTTTCCTCTTCTGCAAGTCTTTGAAAAACCTGAGAAACTGGGTTGTTTGATGACCGCACCAACTTTTTATTTTGTGAAGTTCATTCTCATAGGGAAAAGCACTTATGTCATTAAGGGAACACTGATAATTCTCCACATCATCAGCCAAGTGAAGAAGATTATGAACGTTGTATACAATAAAACTGCGACCATATACATCTCGGCAACCTTGCACAAAACAGTGAAGCAATTCTTTTGCATATGACAGGTATGAATTCCGTACATTATCATTTGAATTCAATAAAATTGATAAGGCCACAGTAAGCAAAAGACAGTTTTTGTATTATACTGCAGAAACAACATCTTGCAGGACAACAATACTGTGTATAATATATAAATGTCTAAAAATCGGTGGCCTTCCAGCGATCAACTACAAACTAGTGATCGTGGTTGTCTAGCAAATTCACTTGGTAGCTGTTTGACAGTTCTTCTAAAGAGGCAGAGATCAATTTTTCTTTATGCTGGGAGAGTTTGCATTTTCTTAGGACCTCTTATGAGAAAAAGCAACATCCTTTAGTGACACCAAGGCAAAAATTTAAATGCATATAATCCAATGGAAATCCTTTCACGCAAGAAAATTCCATAATGAATCAAAGGACTTTTTCCAAACTGATGAGAATCTTGTACTGTTTTCCCGATTAAATTTCTCAAACAGACCTTTCATTGTAGAGCTGTGTGGAGTCTAATACAAGAACATGTGATTCCGAAGTTCCTTTTATTTCACATTTTTCACATGCGTAATACCCATTGTGCCTTTGATGCATTTGATAAATGATCGTGAGGTGCATCGCAGATAAATGATACCAAATTTTAGTGCCAGTTTTTTCCCTGCCAAAAACTAAACCATTTTCTGAAAGCGTCTGTATTCTTTCAGAAAAAATCTTAAAAAGCTGTCTAAAACAGAATTAGGTTTTGTTTTTTCCCCAAAACAGGGCTACTAATGTTGGCCTAAAACAACTAAACTTTATCAGTATAGGCCAGAATTGCTTATTGCTTGATTTGTATAAAGGAATACCATCTATATTGACATTAAGTTTAATTGAATCATTTCTTTTATAAATCTGGATGAGTTTTCAATATACTTTGCAAACAGAAATCGATCCCAAAATAAGAATAGTGTCCCCCACATTTTTCTATTACTTCTATATATCTTGGAGTTTCCATTAAAGTGCGTGAATCTTTGGTAAGTCATGCCCATTTTTCTTAGTAATTCAATAGCTTGTTAAGTGCCTCACGTGGAATTTATACTTAGAAGCCCACCTAGCTATTTCTTCTTCGAGTGATTATCAGCAACCCTTTTGTCTTTAGGTACATTTTGGTGACTCTGATCGTCTGTGCTTGATTCTTCTGAAAACAGTTAATACTAAGGGGGTTGAATTTGTCTTCCACAAATTTGCTGATCAGGAAATCTTGAGCATTCGTCAAAATAATTATTGTGGCTAAGTTTGGCAATTTTATTACTCTGATGAGACCAGTCATCTTCCTCCTCACTACTACTGACCTTAAGTTAACAGTTTTCCCTTTAAACTCACGTTGATCTGTTATATCTTTTATAGTAAGCCATGCTTTCAAATTACTGGAGAAAAAAAACCCGTCATTAGAATTAAGGCTTCCTACAAGAATGATGAAAATATATTAGTTTTGGAAATGAAAATATAAGAGTTTGAGAATATAAAATTAAAAGGTGGGTGATCTGAAAGATGATGAAAGAAAAAAAATTAGTTAGACAACACAAAGTAATTTAATCTACACACAAAAAAAATGTAGCTAAAAAAATGTCTATTTAAGAACTTAATTTTGACAATGATAAAGAGATTTGCTGGTACATTTCATTGTACAGCACATTGACGTCTTACTGCACGCATCACCTGGTGTTCTTACAAGGCCATATATAAACCACCAAGTTATTAGCTTAATGGAAAGCTTCTGTAAAGTAAATTCTCAATACAGCAAGATAAATATAGAGGTTTAAATTTATAAATATATGTATTTTACTCACTTTGTTCTATGTTGTCCACAAGAAAAGAGTAGTTACTGGTAGTCATAGTTGAAATTGATCAACCCAGATATATATTGCAGCAGCATCCGCTTTAGCTGAAATTCAATTTGGAATTAATAAATCTAATATGCAGATTTCTTATAACATCTTATGACTATACTTTCTGGACTTAGAAAAAATTATATAAAATAATATATATATTATATATATAATAATTTATATATTATATAATATTAATATGATCTCAGCACATATATTACTGCGTCATTAATAATTTCTAAAAATAAAAACTGGTTGTACTGGGGATAAATAGTATAGTTTAGTACTATATTCATAGTATGGGAGAATCTACAAAAAAAAAAATGACAGTACAGTTTTTCGGGATGTCATAAAGATACAATGAAAAGATACACCTTTCTAACGCAAGAATCCCAATATGAAGAAAAATTAATAGGTATATATACTTTTATTTGTCACAAGATATATAATTTTTGTGCAAGTTAGTACAATAACAAAAAAACTCTCTACATAGTAATTACCTCCGCCAACGAAGTTGGAGGGTTTTGTTTTCACCCCCAGCTGTCTGTCTGTCTGTCTGTTGTTTGTTAGTGTAAGGATTTTTTCGAAAAGTTACGAATAGATTTTGGGCCAAATCGTATACCAAGTCTATTTGGTATAAGAAAGAACTGATTTAAATTTGGATGAAATCTATTGACAAAATTGTTGCCATGGCAACCAATTGATGAAATATCGGCCGGAGGTATGCGCTCATACTGAATGATATATATATATATATATATATTATATATATATATATTATATATATATAATAAAATATATATTATATATATAAAATACTTTTTTTTACTTTAAAAAAAAATTACTCGTTTTTTTACTTTTTTATGAAATCGAAAACAACTGTTTCCATGGCATGAAGAATATTCATGAAAATTCGGGCGGAGGTATGCGTGTGTTGACGGAATTTGGGGGTAACTGGTATGGGGTATTTAGAACTGGTCAACGTTACTTGAATGATATTACTTGGGATTGATTTGATAAAAGATTACAACTTGACTGGAGGGTTTAAATTAGTCTTTTGACTTCACTATATGATTATAGTTTGACCAAGTCTCACTTTCGGAGGTACTGAAAAAAGGGGGGTGTATTTAAGGGGAAAGGAAAGAAGGTTTAGGTTAAAGGGAAGTGCTGCCACCAGCCCCGGCGAGGTAACTCACTGAATTACTCCCTGGCACGTTTTTATTAATATTAATATTAGATTGATCTTGGTAGTCGTGAATGGGGACGTGGAATTATATCGAGTAGGGCTGAACTCTTTTTGGAAATGTGGGGAATTTCTGTCCTAACACAGAATAATCACCTGGGTTTTATAATAACACAAGAACTATATTTGAAACATCATCCTATTTATTCGCCATGAAACATTATTGCTGTTGAGACCTTAGACACATACATAAAACTCTAATCTGGAAGGGCAAGCTTCTTTAAGATAATCTCCCTTAAAAAGAATCATTCTTAGAATTACCACCATATACCCATCGAATGAGCACTATAGTATACATTGAATATATATATATATAGGAAAGAGAATGTGAGAGTACGGAGTTGGGTGTGTGGATACACAATGACCATGTGTTCTTGAGAGGAAGGGTGGGACGCCTCCCGTTGAAGCCTCTCCCTAGTGAGAGATGGATGGAGACTGCCTTTCTTGGCGTTATGGCCCACCCGCACAAAAGGGAAATTGTTTGAATGTCTCGCCGTGACATCAAATGAAAAGCTATAATCCCGAAAATAATATTTAAGTAATGAAAGCTCGCGTACCTTAAGAAAAGGCTTCTATTAATTACAGACCTGTTACTTGATATAGAAGAATTTAATATGCTTAGTCTAATACCAAGAAGGGTATTATTGTTGTCACTCAAATGTCCGAACGCATTTTTAAAGAGGAGAGGGTATGGAAGTGGAGCATAGAAAGTGTAGGCTTTCATTTTAGCGGATCTTTACTAACACGTCCATGTATGACATAAACCGATAACGATGGGGATTTATTTGAAAGACATTAGATTGTGGGAGTGAAACTTGGTCTGACCAGATAGCTGGGGAAAGATAAGAAGATCTGACATCATTAGTTATCACTGATCGCAGAATAATTATCCCACGGGACTTGCCTCGCATACGGGATGTCGGGGGGGGAGGAAGGGAAAGAAGGAAGGAAGAAAATGGCGGAAAAAGGAAAGAAGAAAGACAAAATGGTGGTTTAGGAAGAGGCGATGAGTCACCCGTGAAACAAAGAGAAAATATTAACTACTGACAAGACATAGCTCGGGAATTTTATGATAATAATTCTCCTACTATCTCTCCCGAATAATGGGCATTACACGCGTCTATTCTCCGGGAAAATTAAATTCTTCAATATCAAATTACATACTTACGGATCATGTTTCCGTTTTAACGCTGCGTCAAGAGGAGGTGTGTATGGGACGAATTTAGAGTGAATTTAATGGAAATTCTTCTGTTCTTTGAAAACGGGGGTCTGCTTGTGTTTAGATTACACGAAAATCCAATGAAAGGAAGTATCCCAGTCAACCTGATACCTGGGTAATGACGTGGCCGTCAACCTTGACTCAGTGCCCGTATTCTCGGTGCGGGGAATATCCCAGAGGCGCACGCCGGCTAGCCTCTGGTAAATGATAAGAGCCCAACAAGTCCTGAAATATCCGCCACACCGCAAGCTGGTTGACTGTAAAGTGAGAAGCGTAGTACTACTATCTCGAATTAAAATACTCCTCCCACTGAACCAGGCTTAGCCCGTGAGAATCAGACACTCCGACTTCTAGACATGAGAAATCTCCTAGACCAAATTGTTTCATCTAGTCTGACACTACACTCACCTCTTGGACTCAGTATTAATTTCTAACACATCTTAATAAAAAAAATATAACATTCATTCTTCCTCAATGAGCCTTTTAGGAGGTCTCCTAACACGAGGGGCTAGTTGCTCGTCCACCGGGTCGGGTTGTAGGACCCTCTCCACCGGTTCTACTAACCACTCTTCACTGCCATAATAAGGCTTCACTTGTTCGGCAGCTCTTTGTACTTGTTTTTCTGTGAAAACATTTTCTACCACGTATGAGCTCCCACCCAAACGTACTTCCACCACTCGATAGACCCCATCCCATTTCACATTGAGTTTACGGCACGTGCCTGGTATTGTGGTCTCTTTTCTGATCCATACCAGGGCTCCCACCTCCACCACTTGATTTTTCCGTTTTCTGTTTGCGACGTCCCTGTACCGACGCGACATTTTCAGATGCGTCTCGCGGATTAGGGCGTGTGCCACGCCCATGTCATCTTGTTCTCCCTCGACGTCGGGTAAAGCTGCTCCAACAAGCCTGGGGGCATGACGAGAAAAGAAAGCGAAGTAGGGTTGTTGTCCAGTGGAGGTGTGTACCGCTTGATTCATCGTGATTTGGCACGGCTGCAACAACGTGGGCCAACTCAGAGGGTGTCCTTGACACAGGGTCGAGAGGACTGACTTCAGGGTCCTGTGCATCCTCTCGGTCACCGAATTTCCTTGAGGGTGATAGGGGGTCGTATAGCAGAGAGTGATTTGGTGTCGTGTGCAGAACTGCTGGAACTCCCGGCTGGTGAACTCCCCTCCGTTGTCCAGGACGATGTTGCGGGGTGTCCCGTAGTCCGCCAGGTACTGCCACATGGTCTTAATGATGTGTGTAGTGTGTTTGGATTTAAGGGGGAAGAACCTACCCAGCTAACCACCACCGGCGGGCCTACGTAGGCATTAGAGCGGCGAACGGCGGCCACCAGCGGCAACTTTGCCCCCCGAAGCCCTCCGTAGTGCCGCTGGTGTATTTTCAGAGAGGAAAATTTATTATCTGTAAATCAAGAACAAGAATCAAAGTGCACAAGAAAATATTAAGTTCTGCAGCATGTTCCCCTTCATAAACATGAACATGTTGAAGTTTTCATCAGAGGTACAATAATGTTATGATGATTCAGCAGTAAACTCCCGCCCGCATCATGTGCTGCGGGAAGCAAGGCAAGGACATCAACAGGGCCAAGAGGAGCTCCCTGTCTGATGAAAACTTCAACATGTTCATGTTTATGAAGGGGAACATGCTGCAGAACTTAATATTTTCTTGTGCACTTCAAATATACACCGCAGCGGCCTGCTGGTACGGAGGTCTTAGTCAAGTAGCCGCTGGTTATCACCAGATACAATACTACATCAATATCATCATATAACTGTTGTTTTAGAATGTTTACACATAAAAGAATAACATTTTCAATTCTGTAACATTGATTTTACAGATAATTAAATTCGTTGAGCCTGAGGCGAATTGGAAACCCTTGTTTTTTGATGGCCGCTGTCTCGGCCGTGGGCCCGTGGCGTTCGACACCTTTGAATGCTCCGCTAGCTCCGGCCAGGCCGTCCACCGCTACGTTTTGAGGTAATACGCCTTATTCTAAGTTTTATTGTGTTTATTTAGCATAGGGTGGAGTATGGAGGTTTTGATAGTTGGTGTGGTTTTTTTGTTGAGGTGTGGAGGGCTGTGCGGGGTTTGTGTGAGAGGCGGGAGAGGTGATGTTATAGGGTTTGGGCTGCGGGTTAAGGAAGATGGAATGAACGGGGATAACCGGATATGATGTTCTATGGTACCTTATTATATCCATGAAACAGCTGAGTACAACGTCATACCACAGCTGGAAGATATTTCTCGGTAACCCCACGAGTCCGCGGGTAAAAGGCAAGCGGCTGTCTTCTGCTTGAATGTCTAAAGATCTGCGGTGGTGGTATTTTAGTTTAGTTTTATTTTAGTTTATAATTAGCGAGTATGCTCATTTCAGCAGGTTTACAGGGAGTTTTCGTACACTAGTTGTTTCGTCCTAACCGTACCGTTTGCGGTAGTTTTTTTTCATACACTAATTTTGAGTTTTTTTTCGTATCATACTTGGTGTTCGTATCTCTAGTAATCAGTTCCACTCTCTGAGCTGAGTGTCCGAAACGACTATTGTTTCATATAGACTATGAAACAACTTTTTGATGTACAAAACAACTTGTGTACGAACCTGACTGCACCTTTCAGAATTAATCATTGATTTCATATATTTTTTTCCTATTTTTCCAGCTACCACTACCTATCACCATAACTACCTGTCACAACCACCATCACACACCACCACCCACTACCACGAACCCTACCACCCACCCACTACCACTACCTCCCTCGCCACTATGGAAGGAGGAGGATTCACAACCCAACAAGGTGATTATATCGTTGCAGTCTGTCCATCAACTCAGGCTGTACAGGGTAGGGTAAAGATTTGTTTTTATCGGTTACAGGGAGTTTTTCGTACCAAGTTTTTTCGTACCCAGGTTTGTTAGTTGTTTCGTACACTGATTTTGTAGTTTTTGTACATACTGGTGTCGTTTCCGGTACGTTAGTAGTCCAAGTTCAACTCTGGATCTGAGTGTAACGAAACGACTATTGGTTCATATAGACTACGAAAACCACTATTTTTGGTGTACGACTCTACTGGTTGTAGCGCAACAACCTTGTGTGCGAACTGACTGCGACCCCGTTTTATCGCCCCTCCCTATCTCGCTTCCTAAAAAAACCCCCTTATGAAGGACTAAACGTTGTCACACATGTCTTCTACTACCTTCAAACCTCTTGGAAGCTGTTACTTGGGTCAAAATCACTGATAACAATGATCTAATAAGAATAAATAAGTTGCTACCCGAACCGTCGCCCTCAGCGCAGTCTAGACCGCTGGCCAAGGTTTGTAGGGCGGGTTTAGATTTAGTTTTATAGTTAGAATTTTAGATTATAGTTTTATTAGATTTTAAGTTAATTTAAGATTATAGTTTTATTAGATTTTAGTTAGATGTATATTATAGTTTTTTATTAGATTTTAGTTAGATGTCGATTTTTAGTTTAATTGGCCATATCGTTCGCTTTCGATTATCGGTTTTATTAGATTTTAGTTAGATTTTCGATTATAGCTTTCTTCTTTTATCTTATAGTTATTTCGTTTATCCGTTTTATTATTTTAGATTATAGTTTAATTCTTTTTAGATTATACCTAGTTTAGATTTTAAAACTCAATTTATAGTCCTTGTTTCTACTTTACGTTTCATATAATAGTTAGATTTAGATTATAGTTTGTTATATTTAGTTTTCTAGTCGATTTAGATTATAGTTTGTTATAATTTAAGTTTCTATTTTAGATTTCGATTATAGTTTGTTTATATTTCGTTTTA
The DNA here is from genome assembly GCA_016584305.1 of Chionoecetes opilio. Lineage (NCBI taxonomy): Eukaryota > Metazoa > Arthropoda > Malacostraca > Decapoda > Majidae > Chionoecetes > Chionoecetes opilio. Next base: position 36,019 of record JACEEZ010005620.1, on the reverse strand, counting down.
TATTTTAAATTTAGATTATAAGTTTTACTTCGATTATAGTTAGATTTTAGATTATAGTTTTTATTAAGATTATAGTTTAGATTTAGATTATAGTTTTATTAGATTAGTTTAGCTTTAGGATTATAGTTTTCTTAATTATAGTTAGATTTAGATTTATAGTTTTTATTAGATATTTCGTTAGATTTAGATTCTAAATTTTTTTAGATTATAGTTTGATTTAGATTCTAGTTTTTCTTCACGATTAAGTTTCTTAGCATTAAGTTTTTAATATTTTAGATTATCGTTTTAACTATTTTAGATTATAGTTTTATTAGAATTATACTAGTCAGATTTATAAATTTTTTTTAGGGCCAGTTAAGATTTTAGTTTATTAACAATAACCCTCACTCCTAGCACGTTCTTTTCCCTCAATAAGCCGTAAACCTAACCTAACCGAGTAACGCGTAGAGTACTTTTTTTGCTTTAAGTGGATGATTAAGTCTAATTTTTTGCTCTGTCCATGAATTATGTTTACTTAAAAAAAAAAAATACTGATCACGTTCTGATGAGCATAACACTTATGAATGCTTCTCGCAGATCCTCACATCATGGGGGAGTCGTGACGTCGTAGGTGGAACTCCCCAGAACTGATCGCTGGTGGCACTGGTTGTCAAAATGACCTAACGTTGACCAGCTAGGGATGAAAGGACCAGTGGAATTTAGTGTGCGAAACATCGCCTTCAGAATGCAGGGAAATTGGTATGTTTGTGAGATTAAGAATATAATGATGGATATTAGTAACTCCTTTGATGGTTGATTTTTATAATATTTTTATTGTAGAAAACAAGTGTGTTTGAACTGTGTCAGGCTCGTAAAAGCTTATAAAAAATGTCATGGCAATAGTATTTGGCCATCATATTTTACTTGTTTTTTATAATTCTCTCTCTCTCTCTCTCTCTCAGTCGCTTCGATCTCGCTCTCTCCTCTCTCCTCTCTCTCTCTCCTCTCTCTCATCTCTCTTCTCTCTCCTCGCTCTCTCCTCCTGAACTCATGGGTGGTGTTCTCAATGCAGATGAAGGCAGCAACAGCTATTGGATTTGAAGAAAGAATTTGTTTGCCCTCAGACTTTTTCGAGGCACTATGGTTCATGTATATACCAGATGCAGTGGATACCTTTGGCTTGCCACTATGCTTTTATCGTTATAGGTAGGTAGGACTTGTGTTTAGAATTTATATAGAGCTTACTGTCATTTATGTGATCTATCATGATGCAACATTCGGTTACCATGGTGCAATGCAATTTAGGTACTTTTTTCATCAGACACATCCTAACGACCTATAACGCCAACAATGCCTCTACATGTGAGTACATTTTCTTGTCATTTCCTTCCAGGAATCCCTTCGAGCTGGTTTCTGTCATTGCTGGGATCATTGCTAGGCATGTCTTCCCTTTCTTCTCCCCTTTAGCCACTCAGCACACCTGTCTACATTGTGGCCTTCCTGCACCATGTACCAACTCACTTTCCTAAGTAATTTTTTTAATTGAATGCTTCATATGATGTGGAGTGCTATTAAGTGAACAAGTGACTCAAGAAATGTAACACAGATCATGATGCACAATTGTAAACCTACTCCCCAACAGTATGGCCTTCACCTTTGAGAAACTGTAATACGGGATTGTTTTTCTTTTTTTTTCTCAGGTTTGGAAGAGTGTGTAAAAGATGGAAATTTGAGAGCGAAAGAGAATAAGATTCCAGAATAGTAAGTTGAAGAGTGTTGTTTTCACTAATGGCAAAACCCACCTTATGTTTCCACCAGGTGATAAGATGCTTTCTAATGATGTATGGGGTTAACTATTGCTTTGCCCATCCTACCTTTCCTTTTCTGTGCCTATAGTTTTGGTGCCAACTCCATTGAAAGCCCTGTGGTTACTAACCTCTGCAAAGCGCAACCAAATTTCTCCTTTGTGACTCTAACCTTCTTAAGGAAAGGCCATCCTATTCACTGACTAGAGATGGTTCTTCTACAAACTTCTCAGTTTAATTTAATGTAATTTCTATACTAACATTTAATGATAAAGCTGAATGCATTTTTGGTGAATTTTAGTTACATCACATATCCCATAAAAGTTACAAGCAGTATCTCGCCTTACCTTTATTATGACTGTGTGACTGGATGCATTTTTTGACTGACAATATGAGGGGCCACATTATATTAACTATTAACCATACGCCATTATTGGTTCCTGACCCTTGTGGAGTAATATTTGTCTTGATTAAAACAGAGTTGCCCTAATATGTACTACAGTACCATACTCCATTATCTGTCCTCATTCACAGACATGTGGCTGTTGTGCATATACACTGACAGTACGTATGTCATTACATCTACTTAAAAATATTTTGTTGTGCGTCTGCTTTCAATATGATCAGTGTAAGAAGTCAACTTCTTTGTAGAAGTGATTCTGAACATCTTCAGCAGGCGGGCGTCTTCAGTGTATGCGCCGACTTTCAGCTATCAACCATGACAGGCGAATGGAGGGGTTGCAAGGGAGCAGATGCAAGATAAGAGCAGACGAGGCACAACAGTGCTGTGGAGCGCTACTCTTCCAGGCTGTGGTGTGTGGGGCTCAGGAGAAACAACACTTAAGCCTGATTCGCACATCAATCATTGGAGGCATAACCCGCGGGGCAAGTCTCCAAAGACGCTACAAGAATATACCTCGTCAAGGTTTCCTGTGGTGCTCGTGCGATCGACGTGCCGCCGTGCAGGCAGGAGAGTTAACCAGTCTGCTGGCCCACTCACTGATGCCTAACTGACACCTGAATTAAAGTGTCTTCATACTGTTTATATGTGAGGCCAGACATGAAACCAAAAGATTGAATATGAAATAATAACGAGAAACGTTCATAAATCCACATAGCATATCGAAGAAATGTTTTTAAAAAGACTACAAATATGCTGTCACAACTATTAATTTTCACGTTTTCAGGCAGAACACCGATAGAAATAGAGGCAGCAGGCCCGACAAAAAAAATTGTTTCACGTTCAGGAAACTGGGTGTAATGTATACTTTACGCTTCATTCCCATGCAAGGAAGCTAGAGACACGTTCTGTAGCTTCCTTGTTACCCCGTGTTTTGATGTAGTGTAGGGGGAGTTAAGGGCTTGTGTGGGGCCGTGGGAGGGAGGGGTGTGGTGGGGGGAAAGAGGAAGAGGGTGGTTATAGTGACAGCTGTGGTGGGGAGATGGTGTTAGGACATGAAGAGGAAAGGAGGAGGGATAAACCTGCGAAAGGAACTTTTTTTTTTTTTTGTTTTTCCCTTTTAATTCATGCTCACAACCATCCTCATCTCTCACCACTAGTTTGGTGGAAAAAGAGTTAAACGACCTCGGAAACGTCAAAAGAAGACCACACGCAACATGGTAACACAAAGAAGACCAAGCAAGCAAGTCTTTGACATTTTCCGAGGTCGTTCTAACTCTTTGTTCCACCAAACTAGTTACCAACTCATCAGTTAGAGCCTCAAAAGAAAAATGCACCAGATTGAGAGCATGCATTTTTGGAGGTTCCCGTCCCCATGCTATCTGGCTCATGGACTTGCCACCACTGTACAAAGTGACTATAATGTTGTCTTAACAATGGATTGTGATTTGTCCAGGCAAAATGCATCTGTAGACCTGGGAGAGGGGGTAAGGAAGGTTGGGTGATGGGGGAACTTGTAGGCGCAGAGCAAAGACTGTCGAATCCTCTCCTCCCCTTTTTTTCATACATAGCTTAGTGCAGCCTGAGCGATGTGGAGACTGTGAGGACTAACCTCCAGCCCCGTGAGATGTCCATATATACGACAAACCCAAGAAATTTTAACACATCAATGAGAAGGGCAAAAAATCTGAAGACGTTCTGGTCCTACATTTTTTTTTTCCAGTGAATATATATATCTATATATATATATTATATATTATATATCCTATAATATATAACATATATATATATACATTATATATACATATATATTAGTACATGATATATATACATATTATATTATACATATATATATATACATATATATATTATACATAATATATATTATATATATACATAATATATCTACAGAATATATACAGATACATATATATAATACATATATATATACATAATATATATATAATATATATATATATATATATATATATTATAATACATATATATACATATATATATACATATATATACATATATATATATATCTATATACATATATCTATATATATATACATATATAGATACATATAATATATATATATACATATATATAATATACATATATATACATTATACCTTTATATACTATATCTACAATATATATACATATATACATATATACCATATATACATATATATATATTTATATATATGTATATATATTTTTAGTATATATTTATTTATTGTTTATTTACAGTGGACAGTATTACAGTATTTACAGTATTAAAGTATTCCCTAGCGCATCTGCCCTTATTTTTACAAGGAAGGCGTATGATATTATAAGAGACAGGATGTATGACAGCGAGTGGTATATCAGGTGGATGGATAGGTGACAGGAAGTAAAAATAGGAAGGAAATCCTGCTAATTCGAGTGTTTGAAAAGGTTTGACCAAATTCTGGTTAATTTTATAGTTCATAATTTTGTATGTTTGTATGGCCATGCAAATATTTAAATGTTAAATGGATCTCGATTACAAATCTTTCAATCTTCAATTCATCTCGTTCTTCATGGCTGTTCCCCATGTAAATCCATGCGGACTTTTTTGTGTTAATAAAAAATAAAACGAAGGCCAAAGTGATTTGTGGTTCTCTTCATCATATTACTGGATAAACGACAAAAAATATTTTTGCTTGTACTTAGAGCATATTGCAATTTAGTAATGTTTTATTGGGTGTCGAACAGTCCAGGCCCGTAACCGAAGTCATGAATGAAGGTTGAGCGACGAATCTTCGTTGACATGAAGGTACATAAAAGGGATTTTTTCGAACGGAAGAGCAGCGACGTATGTCGGTGGCACAAAGCACGGTCACCGTGTCTTTGAACGACCGTCGTCGCTGCTCTTCATACGAAAAATTCCCTTTTATGGTAACCCTTCCTGTCAACGGAGGTTTGTCGCTCGCCCTTCAACATGACTCGGTACGGCCCATCAGTCCTTTAGCGGCTAATGGTCCCTGGCAACACCTTCTAAAAACATTACTGATCTGCATATCTTAGAAGTGTAACTGTAACTATTGCCCATCAGTTAATATAACAGCGGCAAATGGTCATATGCCCTACGGCGGGCCGCTGGAGCGGCCCGCCGGTGAGCCCTGACACAATCCCCAGGCGGCGCGGCGGCCCTACGTCGTACACTTTCCGTCCGGGCCGCCGGTAAGACATACGGAGGGCCTTCCGGAGCCTCCGTCTTTGTGTTTGCGTGGGTAACAACCTCCTGTATGATCGACTACCGTCATACATAATCGTTAACCTTGTTCTCCTGCTACCATATCAGTTGAGGTCTATCCCTATTCTTTCTAAAGGTTTATCTACTGAGGTACTTTTCTTCCAGATTGTTGTAACCCTTTACTTCCTTTGAACCTCTGGCAAGTTACACAAGTTTTGACAATACTCACACACATCTACTTTCAGATTTGCCCAATATATAGTTCCTCGGCTTTCTTGATGGTTTTCTTTTGTCCTACCTGACCTGATAACTCCTGCGCATGTGGAGAGCGGACCGGTCCCATGCGACGAGGAAATTATGAGGACGTATTGTAGGCTCCCATCGGTTTTTCTCGACCAAATATAGTATGTCATCCTTTCCGTAAACTGATGCCAAAGTGGCTTTCGGTATGCGTTTGATAGGAATTCTTCCTCCCTCCAGATACTCCCAACCAACTCTTTCCACACGGGTTTCTTCCCTTTTCGTAGAATGAAATTTTTTGTGGTTGGGTGAGTCCACCATGTAGTCTCGGGTCGGCGGGTTATCTTCCCCACTGACGCGACAGATGTCCGCGACGAAGTTATCTTTGCCTTCAGTTATTTAATCTCATAACTATATTCCGGCACATCTCTAGGATCCACTGGTCATTCGAGAATTTAGTTTTCTTTTAAATACTGGTGAGAAGGTTGGTGACTCCGTGACACTTGGAGATTTTGAGCCCATAAGATAATGAAATGAAAATTTCTACAGGTGAGAAATTTTAAAAAAAAAATGCCAAACGCTTCTTTTTCGGTCGCGGAGTAACGTGTCGTCGCAAGAAGCAGTTTTTTGGAGAAATACCCAATGGGCAATTTGGAAAACCGTTTGACTGAACTTGACTTAGGAACTCCCTCCGACGTGAGTGGTTCTCGCGTCTGTTGTGATGATTAAAAGGTTCATGGAATTTTGGGGAGGGGCCCTTAACCAGACAGGTGCATTTATCCGCACGACTTTAGATGTGTCGAACGCCTGGTTTGACACTGCATACCGTCCGTTAAAGTGCGTGACTCACTTGTTACTTTGTAGTGGAGCTGCAACTTTCGCGACGGAAGGAACATGGGCCTTCCTATAGACCCACACATCCCTAATAAACGATATGTCTAATTTCTTTTAACAGTTTTTAGGCTTTTTTTCATTTTTGAAACGGCTTCCGACTTTTTTTTATATGTCCGGTTTACTTCCTTCGGCTGAGATCCGTTGACCGACGAAAAGTGACTTCTTTAATGTCCCAAAGGTACACTTAATGAGGTAAAAGTTTCACAACGTCCATTAGTAGTAAGGACTTCGAGAGAGTTTTGATTAAGGCGTTCCAGAAAGAAGAGAAACGTAGAGCCATAGAATTAATGGTCCGTCATAGGTAGTTTTTTTTAACCCATTTCACCCATTCTGAAGGAGGGGAGTTAAGACTGACGAGCCATTCCGCCGGGAAAATATCGCGGGTGGAGCAATTTAGCCCGAATGGTAGGCGATCGAAACCGATATAAAGGTGAGACACCGTCGCTTAAAGTTCGAGATCGTGCGCTTTCGTCGTCATCTAGTAAAATCTGTAAATATGCTTCGCGCAATTGTCTAAGGTGACATAATACTTTTGGCCCTCCGGCTTGTGTCTAAGAACCAATTCCTTCCAATCGTGGAAGAAGGATATATTCGGTGGCAAGATTTTTATTTATGTGTCGATAGTCCCTAAAAACACATCCTCTTACTACCATCTGGTTTTATTTACCAAGACGATCGGTGATAACCACGCGGGCCAAGTGATCTTTTCTATGATATTTCTTTTCTTTCTCCTTTCCATATCTTGAAGGCATATGTGAAATTTGCTACCTTGCCTTTCCTCGGGATACCGTAAAGGGTCCTCGACTGGGCTGAGGGTCATGCCACCTTTATATGGACCGGGAGGACCGGAGTTATGAGACCTAATTCAATTTTGATCTAGAGATGAAAAGCGGATCATTTTTTCAGAATTACTTGTTGTAATTCTGTTTGTTACTGAAACAGTCAGTGTCCATTTTTGTCCCTCTTGATTAATTCTTTTAACCTTTGGGTACGGGTTTCCCTTTCGCTGTTGCATTACATTTACCGGTATTAAGTCTTGTGGACGTTCATGAAATAATAATTAATGTTTTTGCGCGTGAGGAATTTCCACTTTGTCGTAGCGACCACGATTAATAGTGCCTTTGGCACAAAACTTTTTCCATTTTGGTATTAATATTCGTGGGAAGGGAATGTAAATTGAAATTTTCTGCTGACACTTGTACCAATACGTAAGGGTACTATTTTTTGCTAATCTTTTCCTGCCGCGGGTAGACAAGAAGGTTAGAACCAAAAACTGGTGACTCAATTTACGTTTAGACCTTGCCTGAAACTAGAGTGGGTAAGCGTTTATTTTTTACAGGAGTGAGAAGATTTACTGTGAAAGGGTTTTTTTTTTTCTGTTTCACTAATAAACTTTCCCCAACCGGGTTTTTAAAGGTTGGATTCTTTTGATTTTTTGTTCCTTTTTTGTCGACGGATGTGATTCACGGTATGGGGGGTGTCGCCCCATCGGCATTGCTCTAACTTTTCCATCCCAGGTAAGGGTGATTTTGTGAGAATGTCACACCCAAGAAGTAAATCGCCGTTGAGATATGAAGAGTCCTGGGATAACGGGAAACCACTTTTTAAATTTGTATTTTGCGCCGTCACCCCCGATTTCAATTTCTGCCCATATCATGCCGAGGATTGTCACGGGTGGCTGTGATTCCTACGATGTGAGGAGGATTTCCCGTCGTTTTATTTATTTCCCCTCCGATCCTGTTTTGCTGTGCATTCTTTGATTAAAGGTATACCCTCCCTGGTTCTACTACCGCTTCTACTATCTTCCCGTTTATATTCACGTGGATGAGTGGGTGAAATATCGTCAACACCCACACAGTCTAGTCCATGCTAATTGTCTATGGTTTGAGTTTGGACTTGGATGTTGAGGACTATTTGCCTGGGCAACGAATCCAGGACAATTTCGATCTCGTTACCCGTCCCGGCAACCGGGTTTGCGACAGTCGAAAACAATGACCTAGGGAGGATTTATTGTCCATCACAGCCTATCAACAAAAAGGACGTTAAGGGAATCCGGAAGGTTATATGCGTTGGTGATTGACAATAAGCGCAATACTTTTTGAGTGACTGTTTCCTCCGTGAAAGACTCGTGTGGGAGGATGATTTTTCAGTTTCAAGTTCGGGCCAAACTGGCCTTTAGTTCTTGGATGTTGTTGGTTTAAGACTTTCCTCTCCCTGCTCTTTGGTGGTCTCAGGAGTTTTTGGGAAATGTATGAACTATTTTTTCTTTTTCGTCTAGCACTTTTCCTATCTTTCCTTATGTGGCTGGGATCAATCTTAACCTTTGGAGTTTGTCTACTCCGTTCGAGTATTTGCCGCTCGTGGTTTCCGATGCGGTCTAGGATTTTTTTTTAGGGGAATCCTTCATCTAGGATCCCTCTAATTTTTTCTCGCGACGCGATTGTTAAGTCCGTACCCACAAATTTATCCTCTTTAATTGTCTTATCACACAGGTCCGGGAATTGTTTCATTTTGGGAGTTTTGTCACGCGATCATTGACAACGCATTTTGGCAATAACACGATGTGTGAAAGCTTGAGGCAGATTCTCCCCGAGTCATAACTCATTGCCTATCCATTCTTTGCCAGGCTTCTATCAACCAACTCAACATAGAAAATCGGTGGGTGAACTCCTGTTCGAAAAGATTTTTTATAAGGATGCCACCCCCAGTCTCTACTTATGGGTTCGTTGATAGCTGATGAATTAGATTGACCGTTCTGAGCACATTCTCCCCTTTTGCCATTTGGATGCGTGTTGCCGGATCCGCTTGAGCTAGTCATTGTTCAATTAATTCAAAAAACCATTTGGAGTCGGGCCGTTGCGTCAAGTCCTTGACGTATTTGATTTAACTCTAATCTCTGGAATTCTCGAGGTTTGATGAGTCCCTCTTTTCATCGCTATCCGTGGATACTTGAGAGGCATGGAACAGTTTTCGTTTTGATTTTCCTCTTCCCACGCTATCCGTGGATATTTGAGAGGTAAGGAAAGAGTTCGTGTTTGATTTGTCCTCTTTCCGTAATTCCATTCTCTTCCTTCTCATGCATGCTCTTATTTCTTACCATTAAATCTTTTATCCGTCTTATTAATTTCAGTTCGGCTCCACTCCTCCTCCTGTTGGGTCGTTTTCATCCTCGGGGAATATGGTATCTTCACAACATCCTTGATGACGCTGGAGGAAACACCTCTTATTATGACACAGGTATGGACTACACGATTTCCCGTGTTCCGATCGGTCAATAGGAAAGACACTCGGAGTTTCCCGTGATTAATAGATGTGGTTCTCACGTCTGAATACATGCATGGTCTATTAAGCCGATGCATACTATGGCCTCACAATTCCTCGTCTATTGTGCGCGTAATTTTTCCTTTATGGGTAAGCAAGGGGAGCCGGAGACATGCTTCGATCCGTCATTAATCATTGCTAACCTAACCACAAAATGCACAGATAATTGGCCATACCAGGGACATCTATGTAGTCTCATCTGAGAAAAAAAAAGAGAATTTTCCCTTCCATACCCGAAGCTCTGTAAAAGTCCTTAATTTCAGAGTTTCCTGAGACATCGAGATGATTTGGGGAAGTTGACTGTGTCCCTACATAATGAACACTTTGTACATATTTTCCTGAATTTTGAGTCTATCTAGCTAACTTGCCCAGGTATATTCTGTTGTTTATTTGTAGAAATATAAACCACCGGACTATAGTCACCAGTGTGTTGACGGAATTTGGTGGTAACTGGTATGGGGTATTTTAGAACTGGTCCCAACGTTACTTGAATGATATTATTACTGGGGATGATTTGAATAAAAGATTTACAACTTGACCTGGAGGATTTAAATTATTCTTATTACTTCACTATAATGATTATATGTGACCCCGTCTCATCTGCGGGCGGAGAGTACTGAAAAGGGGGATGTATTTAAGGGGAAAGGATACAAAGCAAAGGTTTTAGGTTAAAGGGAAGTGCTGCCACCAGCCCCGGCGGAGGTAAACTACTGAATTACTCCTGGGCACGTTTGATTAAGTATTAATATTATAAAAATTGATCTTGGTATCGTGAATGGTACGTGGAATTATATCGAGTAGGCTGAAAACGCTTTTGGAAATGTGGGGGAATTAACTGTCGCTAACACAGAATAATCACCTGGTTTTATAATAACACAAGGAACTATATTGAAACATCATCCTATTGATTCGCCATGAACATTAATTGCTTTTTGGGACCTTCAGACACATACATAAACTCAATCTGGAAGCGGGCAAGCTTCTTTTAGAGCATAATCTGCTCCCTTACATAATCTTAATTTAGAATACTCACCTCTATACCCATCGACTGAGCACTTAGAGGTTATAGCATTGAATATATATATATATAGGAACAGATATATGTGAGAGTGACGGAGTCTTTGGGTGTGTGGATACACAATGGACCAGGTTTTTTTTTGGGGGGGTTTTTTTCTTGAGAGGAAGGCCGTGGGAACGCCTCCCGTTGAAAGCCTCTCCCTAGGTGAGAGATGGATGAGACTGCCGTCTTGGCGTTATGGCCCACCCGCACAAAGGGAAATTGGTTTTTAAATGTCTCGCCGTGACCTCAAATGAAAAGCTTATAGTCCCGAAATTATCTATTTAAGTAATGAAATCTCGCGTACACTAGAAAAGGCTGTCTATAATAAGACCTGTTACTTTGATATAGAAAATTTTAATATACTTGTCTAATACCAAGAAGGTTATTTATTTGTTTGTCACGTCAAATGTCCCGAAACGCATTTTTTTAAGAGGGAGATGGTATGGAAGTGGAGCTAGAAATTTGGTGAGGCTTTCATTTTAGCGTGGATCTTTAACTAACACGTCCCATGTTATTACCATAACCGATAACGATGGGGATTATTTTGAAAGAACATTAAGATTTGGGAGTGAAAGATTGGGTCTGACAGATAGCTGGGGAAAGATAAGAAATCTGACATCATTAGTTTATCCACTGATCGCAGAATTAATTATAAGTCCCACGGAGACTGCCTCGCATAACGGGATATGTCGGGGGGGGAGGAAGGAAAGAAGGAAGGAAGAAAATGGCGGAAAAAGGAAGAAGAAAGACAAACGGTGGTTTAGGACGAGGCGATGAAGTCACCCGTGAACAAAGAGAAAATTTACTACTGACAAGGACATACTCGGGAATTTTTAATGAATAATAATTCTCCTACTATCTCCTCCCGAATAATGGGCATTACATGCGCTCTCACTGAGTGCCCCCCCCCCTAGTTAGTAATGCATCAGGGATCAATCTAACCACTTCGGAGGGGGATCAAGTTGGCGAAAACCTGTTATTTTTTTATGATTTTAATAACGTTGCTAAATTATTGATATTTCCATAAACTAGTATAAAATGGAATGTTTATACTCGGGGGGAATAACCCCAGGGGGGCAGTCCCCGGGTGATGGTCGAAAGTACTAAAATACCGTCATTTCTAGATGTTAGTTTAACTTGGTTTCTTGGGTTAGTTAATGAGCAATAAATTAGAGTTTGGCTTATCAACCTAACCCAAGACTAACCTAACAAAAAATATACGGATAAAATGGAAGGGGAGTGGCTTTGCTCTCTTCACCACCTCCGCGGTATTTTATGCATATGATGCATTATTAATGATAATGTAAGATTTGAAAAAAACAGCTAATTACAGCGAGCTCACGGGGAAACCTGGGAAGGTAAAACTGTAGTCTGGATGTCACAGTGCCCGGTGTCCCGGGTAAGGAATTACTATCGCCAAGGATAACGGTAAGTATACGGAGATTGAGCGCTGTCTGAAGCAACGTGCAGCTGTGTTGTATGTCCCCCACTTTATCTTTTACTTTTACCTAAAGGTAACATTTACCTAATCATTCCTCGCATCACAGACATAATTAGCCTACCTAAACTAGCCAAAAACTAGCTTGATATGATGGAGGGAGGGCTTTAACCCAACAAACCCCCTCCGGAGTGGTTGTTATTTATTGACCATGATGCATTACCTTGGTAATGTAAATAAAAGAAAAATTAATTATTTAGTTTAGGACCACGACCAACTATATTGTCATAAGCTTCACAACCTCCACAACACTATTAGATGTATGTAGTGACTATATGAGCAGTCAGGAGGTCTCGACGTACGTCTGAGAGCGATGCGGCCTAAAATTATAGAATTACCGGAACATAAATCGTAAAATGCAAGTTTATAACCAGGTCCATCCTTATAACCCCTAAACGGCGGGCATTGGCTGACCTGCAGTCAACTCCCCACACGGGCATTATTTGCAAGAAAGAGTAGAGTAACTTTTTGTAAATCTGTTCTCATTCTTATTATTAGTGCTACAAAAATAATATTTAATCACTAAAAGTACAATTCGTTAGTATTCCGCAGGAGTTGGCAGCGCCAAACCACCCGGACAATCGAACACCATCCTTTTTGTTGGTTTTAACTCTAAATAAAACTACAAACCAGACCCAAACCTATCCTAAGCATAAACCTAACCTAAACTAAGCATTTATATAAATAAATCTAACCTACCAAACCTTAACGTAAACTAACTAGCAATTTTTATATAATTATAAGTGCTTAGGCTATTTTTTTGGTTACAGCTAGGAATAACTACTGGCACAATATATTGAGCCAAAAAACACTAGAGTAAAAGTAAGATGTAAGGGCTGTGGAGCCCGCAAACTCCTGCGGAATTTTAACCGGGTGGTGTGTAATATCAAGATAAAAAAAATAAAACTGTCGTCGAAAAATAGGAAATTGGAAACTGCGTCGAAAATAAGGAACACTGACAAACGGTCGTTGGGGGGGGGAAGGGGGAATACATATCGGCAACAGTCCAGGTACCACAATTATTTAGGAAAAAATATGTTTTCGGGCTTCGAAGTCGCCGGGGATGGAACCTAAACTGCTAAAATTTACAGTTGGGTAGCTGTACAAGTGCAGTGTAACATTTTCTAAAGTCCTTCCCAGCCCTTATTAGTGTTTTGTTTTCCTCCATGACCTTCAGCAGATTCTCTTTAGATTACTTTAAAACGTAAATTATAAAGTGGGGAGAGATGGCCCCCCCCCTTCACTCAACCTCCTAAACGATCCCCCTAGTGCAACCCCACAAAATAATATTTCGGAAACCTAACATCACTACTAACCTCACCAATAACCTCCTTGCCGAAACCTCAAAGGGCGGGAAAGAACTAGAATTTTACCAGGTTAGGTTAGGTCATTTTGAGTTAAGTTGGTCATTATTTTTGGGGCTTAGCTGGAGTTATTAGTGAAGGTAAGTAAGATTATAGTGGAGTTAGATTAGCAATATTAACCATAATATGTTTTTTTTGAGGGGTCCAGGGGGTCGTTTAGGGAGGTGGCGTGAAGGGAGGCATCTCTCCCCCACTTTATAATGACGTTTTAAAAGTATCTGAAAGCGATCTGTGAAGGTCTGGAGGAAAAAAACCATAATAAGGGAGGGAAAGGACTCTAGAACTTTACATTTCTGGCCCCCCTTACAACAGTGGCGGAAATTAGAAATAACACAAGGGGGGTCTGGGGGGAAAAACCCCTTAGCGAGGTTAGATACGAAATCAATGCCGAAGGTTAGGTAAGTGAACTAAAGGGGGGTCTTGGGGGTGCGCCAGCCCAACATCAGGTCAGGAAAGTATTGGTCAATAAGGTTATGTTTGAAAACTGCCTATTCACTTATAGTTATATAATCAAAAGAAGCGAATCTGTTTGAAGCGCGAACTCTTACAGAATATGTGCGTTTAGTTTCTCTTCAGTGATGAAGATCATGTACTTGTTCGATTCTTAAGCATTTAAAAACTGGCGGGAAACGGGAGGACGAGCTTAATTTACACTGGTATATTGATTACTGGAGGCCAAATTTTCTTCAACATACTTCCAACAATGCTATTGTTACTAATTTGGTAAATGCCTCTTATACATTACCTTGTGTGGTTTGCCAAACCTAACTGCTGATGTAGACAGAGTGAGTATTGCTCACACTCGCGTGGAACTTTGTTGATTTAGGGCTGCGGGGATACCTTTGGAAACACTATGAGCCCTCGGTGATGTCCTATGATACTATCACATGCGTGTAAGTTGACCTGTATTCCTCAGGAAGGCAACAGGTATGAGGCGAATGACTGCGTGGTTGAACGAGAGGGGTGCACCACGCGTGAGCTGAACTCCTTTTGTGTCAGCCCCAACAAACATGGCGTTGGCCCGCCGAGGCACTCTCCAGGCTGGTGGCTGGCTGTTTGCTTGGCGGCTAAGTTCCAAAATTATATGTAAAATACTAATGAAGTAACTGTGAGGAAATTTGATATTTCGTATTCAATATTTACTAATTTGATTTACATATACCTTAAGAAAGCATATCGACGATTTTGGGGAAAATTTTTTTGTTTGTGAAATATATAATATAAATATTCACATATGTTTTATTCACGAGTTATCCAGCACCTTAGTACTACGCTAAGAAAGGAATATGGGTGAAACATGCCAAAATCAACTGATTTAAGGTGCAAATCATTCGGGCTGATCTAATTTTTGCAGTTTCAGCTAACATTATGGCCAGAGAGTGGGCAACTAAACCGATTACCGCGGTCCGTTACTGTCCGTACCTCCGTACATACGGACTTCCAAACTAGGTCCGGAACAGGTCCGGATGGTACGGAAAGTTTTTCAAAGGTCGGAAACCAGTAACAGGGTTACGGAACCTGCGAAATTTTGGGTCCGTACTTCCGTACCTGATATTTTCTTATGATGAAAAAAAAAAAAAAACGAAGAACGAAAAACAAAAAAAAAAACAGTCCACAGAACCATAACTTTCACGCGTTTTGGCGGGCAATTCGGCCACTATGCTGTCAGGGATCATTTCCTAAGGCGAGATCCGTGCATCTGTGGTGCCTGGGTAAAACACCAAACGTGCGGCATTAAGCTCCTCTTCCTTCCAAGATCACACAACCGTTTTTATGTTGTACAGTCACATCACCGGCAACGCTGTTCCAAAGTTTCACTGGCTATTGCTGCCTCTACTGTTTAGTGTTTACAACTAAAACATGGACAAATACGTGAAAAGAAGTGATAGCGAAGAGGAGCAGAGTGTGTTGGGGATAGTAGCTGTCGTAGTGTGAGCTACAGAACCAGCAAGCCTTGCACCATCTGCGTCCAGAACATACACCACAGGGGACGTCCAGATATTTCTTTGTTGACGTGGGAGCTGGACTCCTCCAGCTGTTTCACCCAGGACATAGAGGAGAGTGGGGAATGCGCAGGAGGATCAGAGGAAGAGGCCGGAGGGCCACCAGACGAGCTAAAGGCTATGCTGTGGTGCACCTTGAGAAGTAAGACAATCTAACTGTTCTATTGCAGTATTTTACTAATTTAATATTTTAAGGTTGACAATCCTTATGATCATAATAAGTTAATGTTATTATCGCCTATCGAATCGTGCGTCAATTAAAACTTAAAATAATGCAGGTTCTTTGTCTTTGACCATATGTCCGGACGAGAATGACAACACTGGAGGGGGAAGTTTAGTAGCACACTGAAGGGCTAGGTGTCAGCAGAAAACCTGCCTGTCTAAGGGTAAGGCTGCACTTACACCTCCACCACCAGGAGCAGGTGAACCTGAAGAAGCATTATGAAAAAGTAAGTAAAAAATTAAATTATCTGAATAAGTGCATAAGCCTGTGTGTAGTTGCCTACAGTGCCTAGACGGAAAATACCATTCAAATTTTTAAATAATTAATATTTTATTTTATATTTTCTTGTTTTCAGATGCACAGCTGCCATGCGTTCAGCAATGCGTCAGGACGGCCTTTGATGGGGCGAGCAAGGGGGCTGCCCAAGGCCAGGGAGGACGAGTCCCGCCCAAGATGGGGGCTAGTGCAGCAGAAAACCTGCCTGTCTAAGGGTAAGCGCTGCCACTTACACCTACACCACCAGGAGCAAGGTGAACCTGAAGAAGCAGTATGGAAAATAAGTAAATATTAAATTATCTGAATAAAGTGCATAAGCCTGTGTAGGTTGCTACATTGACTAGACGCGACAATAATCAATTTTTAGAATAATTAATATTTTATTTATATTTCGTTTTCAGATGCACAGTGCCATGCTTCAGTGCGTCATCCAAGGGCGGCCTTGATGGGTGCGAGCAAGAGGATGCCCAAGGCCAGAGGAGGACGAGCTCCCCACGCCAAGAGGGGTGGCCGCCAGCTCTGCTTGGAGGAGTCCGTCAGCCGGCAAGGACATATGACCCCAGATGGCTGAGGAAGACTTACACAGGTATAATAAAAAGAAGCATTTATACCCAGCAGTAAAGTTTAAGCTTTTAAATAACTTTGATAATAAAACAGGATGTAATTCTTTAAAAATCTATTCAGGTGGTTCATTGACACTATGATGCCCTTGAGCATCATAGATCCACCCCACCACCAGGCATTTCTTCAGCCTCCTGGCGCCGGAGCTTTCTCCGCTCCGTCCAGGAGGACCCTGGGCAGGGAATCGACCAGGTCTCCGCCACGCCAAGTCGGACTCTTCCAGTCTGCGTAGACACAGCTACGTCGCCACAACGGCCGGACAGTGGACGGCCGCACAACAGGCCTTCATTGGCATGACGTGCCACTGGATCGGCCAGGATCTCGCCGCCACATGGCACATGTGGCGTGCAAGGAGATCAAGGTAATAAAAAAAGAAAAAATTTAAAAGATTAAAAAATTATAATAACAACTGAAATATATTGTTTAGCTTTTTTAAATAACTTGTAATTAGGTAACTAACTGAGTTACCTTATATAGCTAAAAAAAAAAAGGATTAATTTTTCCGCTACACACGATATATATGCAAAAAATTCAAGTGAGAGAAAGAAGCAGACTAATGTGGTTCCTGGCGCAGGCCATCTTTGATGTCAACCATGAGTTCGGCCCTGAGGAGCGAACAATATGTGGGTGGCCACCACCATGAACACGGCTCCAACTGATTTGGCTGCCTTCAAGTACTTCGGTGTGGGGAATATGCCTTTGGAGGAAGAGGGGAGCAGGACCCTGAGGTGGTGGTTGGCCAGCCGGCCACCCTGCATGCCCAGCTGGAGGAGTGGCTCCTGCTGTGTTAAGGCTGCCAAGCACTACAGATGTGGGTATGTATGTTTCTGTGATACAGACAGTTAAAACTAAAAGTTTTGAAACAAATATGAAAATATAAACGTATATATAACGTCTAGCAAGTTAAAAACTTTAAAAAAATTCAATAAAAACTTGAAAACATTTTTAATTCAGTGCACACACTTGAACCTGATCGCCACCGCCCCGCCGACAACATCCAGTTGTGGCCGAGTGGAACCAGGGCCTTAGGGCGCCGTTCACAAAGGCTGCCGCAAAAGGCCCAGGGACTTGGAACCTGCAGAACCGCAGCTCTGTGGTGGCCCAACTCCATCAAGGAGACAGACTGGGAGGAAGCTGAAGGACCTATGCCGTCACTAGGCATTCAGCAATATTTTATATTTAATTAGATATCTTCTTTTGCGTCAACAATAGAACGGTTCGATTTGAAATATGTAGTTACTTGTTTGTAATTATTTTTCAACTTTTTACAAAGGTGGAACTCCTACTACGATGCCGTCCGGGGAGCCGATGGACGTCATCTCCAACCCGGACAAGATGAGGGCTTGAAATGGATTCTTCAGCATAGGGCGGGGTGGCGACGTTGACGAAAGGATAAACATGTGAGTGAAATTAATTAAAGTTCGAAATTGACAATTGTATACTTTTCTATAATGTATATTACTTATTAAAGGTAACTAAATGATTGTGCAACTTTTTAGATTTAATTTTAAATAAAATAAAATAATTTTAACTTTTTTGTAGATCCTCTCTGAGTACCTGAAGGTCATGCAGCTGTAGCAGAGGGCCTGGGACAGCCTCCAGTCCGAGGCCCAAACGCTACATGGGCACCTTCATAGCCCAACTGCAGTTGATTGCAGGTGCAGCTGGAGACGCTGAAGGTTTGACAGGCAAGAAATTTTATATTAGAGAGCTACAGCATTGTAGCACTTTATAAGCACCATAGTATAATTGGTTTTAAAATATTTTTTGTTTTTTTTTTTTTACAGGCAACCTCATTATGCCCAGGCGTTGGTGACTGCACTGCTGGGGAAAGAGGAGGAGTGGCAAAGACTTTACGGCAGGTTTGCCGACCAGTAAGGATGCCGAACTTCCTGATAGGCCAACTGACCTCCACCCCCACTACACATATCCCTGGTGCGGCACTCAGCCCCGACCAGGCCGCCGACATCAAGGACCGAGCGTCCAGGGAGGTTTAAGACCATTGTGGGCACAAGGGAGAAGGAGCAGCCTGTGAGGAAAGGAAGGAGAGGATGACAAGTCACCTCCTGCTTCCCAGTACCAGTCCCTGAGGTGAGCGACAGGAAGAGGTGGATGGAGGACCATCGTCAAGGACCCTGGAGGACTGGAAAAGGAAGATGGTGCGGACATCCACCACAGTCCAACACTGGTTCCCCATCCGCTTAAGGAATGCCTGGCTGGACATTTTTCAAGAGGTACAAACACCCTCTCCCCAGCTCTGCTGCCGTGTGAAAGGCTGTCTCAGCTCCGCGGGAGACATCTTGCGGCCGAAGAGGCAGCCTCAGCAACATAAAACCTTTGAGCGTTGTTTGTTGTGCAGGGGCAAACATGCACTCCTAGGCTACAAGGAGGTCGTAGCAGCAGTACAAGGGGAGAAGGAAGTGGAAGTAGGAGTTTTATACACTCTAGAATTAAAACTTGTGATTTAAACTAAGGAGTTCATTTCACTCATTTGTGAACTGTGAAGACTGGAGACAAATTTTATTTTAATGATTTGATGAATTAATTTGATGGTAAATATATATGCTATAATATTTATGAAGCTCTGATGTATTATAGCCTTTGTATTTTGTTTATTTTTGAGGTACTGACTATATTTTTTCAGGGCGTTTTAACTAGTTATAGGTGTCAGGTACGGAGGTACAGAGGTACGGACAGAACAAAGTAAAATAAGGACGGAAGTACAGGTACGGGACGACCCGAGGTCCCGAAGTACGCGAAGTACAGGTACGGACTTACCCCAAACATCCAGGAACGAGCCCAGCTCTGCATATGGCTATCTATATATACCCTATACTTTCTTATATTTTTTGTATGTATTCACGTGATTTCATCGACCAGTTAATGCGTAATATTTTCTGAGGTAAATCTCGTGATTCTGATTCACTTGATACAATGAATTCGGTAACTAGTTATCCACGTGGGAAAAGACATGGGAAATTTGGTTCAAATAACAAGTGTACACAAGATTTCACAAGATTTCCATGTATATACACATGAATTCATGAAGCTGTGCCACTGGGCCAATCAGTGCGCCGTACGAGGGAGGAGGACATGCGGCCATGGCCCCCCTCCCCCCATTTACAAAGAAAAAAAATATAACCAATAAATATATAGATAATAGATATATATGTATATAGATATATAATATATATTAGATCATATTATTATATAACTATTATATATTATATATATATATAAAATATAATATATATATATATATATTATGAGCCAATATATATAATATATATTATATATATATATATATATAATATATATATAGATATACTATACTATATATATATATATATATATAAATATATATATATATATATATATACTATATATCCCATATATATATCTATATATATATACGATATTAATATAAATATATATAATATATCTAATATATATAGGGATAGATAGCGCGATAGATAAGATAAACAAAATTTAGAACATTTATTTAAAAAAAGAAATTATTTGTTTCTTTTGGCGGGGATTTCTATGTTTTGATTTTTTCTTCGGTTTTTCATACTTTTGTTATTTATTTTTATTTTGTTATTTATACTTATATATTTTCTATAGTTTTTGTTTGTCATATTTTTTAATTTTTTATATATATATATCTATATAATATATATATATATTATATACTATATATATTATATATATATCACCTATATATATATATATTACATATATTATATTATATTATATATATATATATATATATATATATATAATATAATTTTTTTAAAGTATTTATCATGAGATTTGTTGATATTTTTTT
Organism: Chionoecetes opilio; assembly: GCA_016584305.1. Taxonomy (NCBI): domain Eukaryota; kingdom Metazoa; phylum Arthropoda; class Malacostraca; order Decapoda; family Majidae; genus Chionoecetes; species Chionoecetes opilio. The sequence goes on along the minus strand of JACEEZ010005620.1, from coordinate 15,282 downwards.
TTTTTATTGTGGTTTTTTATTTATTTTTATTTTAAATATATATCTATTTTTATTCTTTCATATTTTTATATTTTTTATATTATATTTTTTTTTATTTTAGATTTTTTATTTTTTTTATTATATATTATTATATATACCTATACATATATATATTGGATAGAATAGGAAAATAGGTGTAGGAAAACAAATGATAAGTTGTATATGACCAACGTTTAGGATTTACTATACAGATTACTAAATAACATTTCTCTCGCAATTTCACAGGATAAATGCAACTGTTAAGTAAATCATTAAATAGTTTAGACAGCTTTTCATCCATTAGATTTGCACCAACATTCTTTGTATTGTGGTTCTATTATATGGTCTTTGTATTGTGGTCAGGGCGTACCAGAAAATTGCAAGGGGGGGGGGGGGGTCGGGACAATATATATATATATACTGACCACAATACAAAGACCATATAATAGACCACCAATACAAAGGAATGTTGGTGCAAATCTAATGGATGGAAAAGCTGTTTCTAAAACTATTTAATGATTACTTAAACTAGTTTGCATTGTACAAATCCTGTGAAATTGAGAGAGAATGTTAGTTAGTAATTTGTATAGTATCCTAAACTTTGGTCATATACAACATTTATCATTTTTTTCCTACACCTATTTCTGCACCTTTCGGGGTGTCGCATAAACTAAAATTTACACTCTACCAAATCCATACGCATGACTCTTTCCTAGAATTGCGATCAGGAACAGAGTGTGTAAAATATTACCCACTAACCTAACCAGGACATTGTTTGCGTAGCCTAACCTGAAGCAAGAGTAATGGGAAGATAAATGCAAAATGAGGCAATTTCCGACAATTATTTAAAAGACCATCATTTTAACACATCAGAATACATAGAATAGAAACAATTGTTAACCACATATCAATTCAATGGTTGAAAGTACCAACATATCTTAGAAATGCTGCTAATGGTTTTAGTGAGATTTACAAGTTGAAGCCGGTATAACTACGTGCATTGTAATGTATAAACTGCAGTAGACCGAGGAGGGTGCTTCTTTAATGAAGATGACAGTTAAAAGTGTGACCAACATTTCTAAAAAATACACTTTTTAGACGTTTTTGACTGGAAAAAACACTCCATTTGTAAAAGTATCAAATAATTACCTATTCAAACCAATTAAACTAACTTTAGCCTTAGCCCTTAAATAACCTAACATAGTCTTGCCCTTAAAACTAACCTAGTCTCAAGAAAAAAAATGGTTTGCACAACATTTCATTGTTACTTTAACACTCGTTCTCACCTATAGAAACAGTAGAAAGGGAAAAAATACTGAAACAGACCCAGTCATGTTCTAGATATCAGACCAGTCATATAGTAGTGGTCGTATGCTGTACCAAAGGCTACATCTAGACACCCATTCATCACAATTACCAGTAAAACTGCAGTTTAGTAAAAATATCCTCTATGACCAAAATTCTCTGACATAACTGGGGGGCTGCGCACATCCAGACCCCCACCCCCATTAGTTAAATAAACCTGCCTGGGCACTGATACTTATCCTATTATAACCTCGCTGGGAGGGGTGGTATTTCGCCCCTCCAGACCCCCCATGTGGTATATCTCATTATCCGCGGGTTATAGGGATTAGAAGTGCTGCAACAATTGTCAGTTTCTATAACTTGAGACGGGTTATAACTCGTGCCCTTGTAATGCTTTAAACTGCATACAGTACAACCCAATCACCAAGTAAACATCTTCTCCACGTACAAAGGCCTTATTACTTAACTCCCTGAAGCGGTACAATTCTAGAGTCCTTTCCCGCCCTTATTGCGGGGGGTCTTCCTCCAGACCTTCCAGATCACTTTGATATCTCTAACAAGTAATTATAAAGTGGGGGAGGAGCTGCCCCTTCACCGCCCTCTCCCATAAAACGAAATCCCCTGAACCCTCAAAAACATACTATGGTAATCTTGCTTTACTATTCTAAACCCAACTATACCTAGCCTAACCTCACTATAAACCAAGCCTAACCTCACTAATAGCCTCCTAGGTGAAGGACCAAAAAAAATGTATTACTAACCTTACCTCAATATAACCTAGCCTAACCTGGTAAAATTCTAATTCCTGCAATGAAGTCTCGCTCTTAGGAGTTATTGTAAGGGTTGTAGTTATAGGAGGTTAGATTAGTAATATTATTTGGGGATCAGAGGATGGGGCATTTAGGGGGGGCCAGGGGGGTTGAAGGTGGCATCTCCAACCCACTTTATAATACGTGTGTTGGAGGTATTGAAATGATCTGTTAAGGTCTGAAGGAAAACAAGCCACTAATAAGGGCGGGGAAGAGGACTCAAGAATTTACCATAGACTAATTATAACTGTGAAAAAACAACAAAATAGCAAGCTCCGTTCCGTTCACTCTAGCCTGAGGCTTGTTGTTTATAACCTTCTTGTCTGTATATTGAGCATTTATCATCTCTAAGATGTCATCACCTTTCCTACGTAGTTTAAGGTCTTTGTGGAGTAGATCAAGTCGATCCTCAGCCTGAGAGCCTTGTGAAAGCAGTTAAATGTAGCGCCGCGGCCGCTCATTCCTACTGCCATGGTAAATATTTTGAAATTGGCTACGAGACAAAACGGGCGCGAGGTGGCCAACAGATGATGATGGCTACGATCAGCCACCTTAATAATCAACAATTATCCTTAATCCGAGACTTTGACCCTACTTAAGTCTCGGCCCGGCCAATTCTGTCACTCCAACTTAATATATTATCCTTGGGCCGAGTAAGGAAAGACTGTGTGGCCTCTTGTACAAAATTATCAATAATTGGCACGATATACAGGTCCCGCTGCACGGGCCGACATCGGCTCATCCGATTTGCCGAAACCAGTCGCCCTGCCGGCCGCGGTGCGATTACGTACCCGGCACCAAGCCGAACAGGCCCGACCATATAAGCCCATGTTTTGCTGGGATGTAGCCTCAAACTGCCTTTTATAAGCTTTACAGTAGTTTAAAATAGATTTTCTAACCGTAAACCACTATCCAATAACCCCACATTTTGAAATTTCTCTATCAAAAAAGGGGCTGATATAATGTCAATTTCGAACTTTTTTGGCATTTCAAAAATACATTAAAAACACTTGAAAAAAACAGTAGTTTTTAGGGAGTTAAAATTGATACCTAAATTTCATGAACCAATACATATTTTTCAGATATTAATTTTGTAAACTGTAAGTTGTAGGAAACATCGAAAGCTATGTACTTAGCTAAAGATTGTAAAGGAATATACTTCCAATTTGTAGAAAGGAAAAAAATTCACTAATAACCTAGCCCTAAATCAATTGGAAAAACACTACTATTGTATGGGTATATAGGATTATTGATAAGTAGAACTATTGTATATATACAATAACACTACAGTGTATACAGAAAACTATGAAAAACGCTATGCATACACGTTATATCCACAAATAAACAACCTCTTATCTTTCTATGTTAGCTTAATGTAATGTCACTTTATAGGTGCAAATATTATTCTAAAAAAGAGGATTGTATACTTCAATTTGTACGGAAAAAAGCTATATTTCAACCGATAAAATAGGTAAAATCATTGAAAGAACACATTTTGCAGGGTATAATTTGTAAATAAGCATGTTATCATAAGGTAAATTGCCCTTGTTATTTTCTGATATAAGACTACCATTTACACGGAACTATTGAAAAACATGTGTAAAATACCAATTGTATCACAAATATAGCCCTCAAACTCCTTTTATAAGCTTTCAGTAGTTAAAAATAGCATTTTCGCACATCGAAAACTAGTATACTACCACCTTTTGGCGAATTTATCTAGAAACAAATAGGGCTCTGAATAATGTCAATTTTCGACATTTTTTATGCATTCTCAAAAATACATTCACTTAAAACACGTGAAAAAAAATCGTTGTTTTTTAGGGACCAGTAAAATTGATACTATAATTTATCAAAAATACCTATTTTTAGGCTTTCTATTTTGTTAAAATGTAATCCTGTTGTAGCAAATATCGAAAGCTATTTAGCTACAGATATAAAGGAAGATAACTACTACAATCTTGTAGAAAAACAATCAACTCCTCACTGACAATAGCCTAAAAAATTGAACAAAACACTACATTTTATGGATATATAGCAATCATGATAGGTAAAACTATCTTATATATATATATTACAATAACCACTTACAGTTTACAAGAAGCTATGAAAAACGCTTGAAATTGTAAATATACCCGTTCTATATCAAACACATATAACCTCTTTCTCTTCTATTTATTAGCTAAATGTAATCCGTAAGCTTACTTGATAAGTTGGAAGTTATTCTCAAAATTAAAGGAATTTGTAGACTTAAATTTGTAGGAAAAAAAAAAGCTACATTGCCTGGAGAAAATAGCGAAAATCATTGAAAACAAGAAAATTTCTGGAGGATATCTCTTAAAAAGCATTCTCATCAGGTAAATTCCTTTTATTACGAATATCAAGACTACAATTCCAAAGAACACTATGAACAAAAAACCTTGAAATATATAATTGTATCGACAATAATAGCTCAAATTCCTTTTATAAAACTCCCCTACAGCAGTTATAAAAATACGCATTTCTAACGAAAACAATATAATACCACATTTTGAAATTTTCTCTATCCAAAAAAATGGGCTCTGAATAATGCTCAATGTTTTCGACCATTGTTTTTTAGCACTTTAAAATATATTTAAAAATCACTTGAAAAAGCATTGTTTTTTTAGGAGTTAAAAAATTGATATCTTAAATATCAAGTAAATAATCCAAACATATTTTTTAGCTATTAATGTTGTAAAATATATTCGTGAGCAAATATCGAAAACTATTTAGCTACAGATATATAGGAATATACTTCAATTTGTAGAAAAGAAAAAAAAACTTTACGGGTAAAGAGCTAAAATCAATGAAAACACTACATTTTATGGGTATATAGCAATATGATAAGTAAAACCACTTGTATATATATATATATAATAACCCAGAGTTTACAAGAAACTGAAAAACGCTTGCAATATACCGTTATATCACAATAAATAACCTCCTACTCTTTTATTTATTAGCTCAATGTAATGTAAACTACTTATATGTGCAAATTATTCTAAAAAGAGGATTGTGTACGTCAATTAGTAGGAAAAAAGCTATATTTCACCGGTAACTAGCTAAAATCATTGTAAAGAAATTTTTTGAGGGTATAAAGCATTATCATAAGGTAAATTCCTTGTATTTCCGATATAAAACTACAATTTACAAGAAACTATGAAAAACACTTGTAATATACAATTGTATCACAATATATAGCCTCAAACTACTTTTATAAGCTTTCATTAGTTTAAAATAACATTTTCTTACGAAAACAACTATAATACCACATTTTTAATTTCTCTATCAAAAAAAGGGCTGAATAATGTCAATTTTCGACATTTTTTAGCATCTCAAAAATACATTAAAACACTTGAAAAAACGTTGTTTTTAGGAGTAAAATTGATACCTAAATTTCATTAAAAAAAAATATTTTTAGCTATTAATTTTGTTAAATGTAGTTGTAGCAAATATCGAAAGCTATTTAGTTACAGATATAAAGGAATATACTTCAATTTGTAGAAAAAAACAACTCTTCACTAATAACTAGCTAAAATCATTGAAAACACTACATTTTATGGGTATATAGCAATATGATAAGTAAAACTACTTGTATATATACAATAACACTACAGTTTACAAGAAACTATGAAAAAACGCTTGCAATATACCGTAAAAAACCTCCTACTCTTCTATTTGTGAGGTTAATGTAACGTAAGCTACTTATAGGTGCAACTTATTAAAAAAAAAATGATTGTATACGTCAATTTGTAGGAAAAAAGCTATATTTCACCGATAACTAGCTAAAATCATTGAAAAGAACACATTTTGAGGGTATAAAGCATTATCATAATGTAAATTCCTTTAATTTATGATATAACACTACAATTTGCAAGAAAACTATGAAAAACACGTGTAATATATAATTGTATCACAATATATAGCCTCAAACTCCTTTTATAAGCTTACAGTAGATTAAAATAGCATTTTCTAACGTAAACAACAATAACACCACATTTTGAATTTCGCTATCAAAAAAGTGGCTGAATAATGTCAATTTTCGACATTTTTTTGTCCTCTAAAAATATATTAAAACACTTGCAAACACCTTTGTTATTAGGAGTAAAATTGATACCTAAATGTCATGAAAAATACATATGTGTAGATATTAATTTGTAAAATGCAGTTGTAGTAAATATCAAAAGCTATTTAGCTACAGATATAGAGGAATATACCTCAATTTATAGAACAAAATTATTCTTTACTGATAATAAGCTAGAATCATTGAAAACACTACATTTTATGGGTATATAGCAATATGATAGGTAAAACAACGTGTATATATAGAATAACACTACAGTTTACAAGAAACTATGAAAAACGCTTACAATATTCCGTTATATCACAATAAATAACCTCTTACTCTTTTATTTATTAGCATAATGTAATGTAAGCTACTTATAGGTGCAAATTAATCTAAAAAAAGGATTCTATACTTCAATTTGTAGGGAAAAAAAGCTATATTTCAACGATAACTAGCTAAAATCATTGAAAACGACACATTTTGAGGGTATTTTATCATTTATCATTTAAAGCATTATCATTAGGTAAATTCCTTTTATTTATTATATAACACTACAATTTACATGTAACTGAAAAACCTTTGTAATATACATTTGTATCACAATAAATAGCCTCAAACTCCTTTTATAAGCTTATAGTAGTTTAAAATAGCATTTTCTAACGAAAAAAACTATAATACCACATTTTGAATTTCTCTATCAAAAAGAAGGGTGAATAATGTAGATTTTCGACATTTTTTTTGCCTTTCAAAAATACATTAAGACACTTGAAAAAACATTGTTTTTAAGAGTAAAATTGATACTTAAATTTAATGAATAATACATGTCTGTAGCTATTAATTATGTAAACTGTAGTTGTAGTAAATATCAAAAGCTATTTAGCTACAGATATAGAGGAATATACTTCAATTTGTAGAACAAAATTATTCTTCACAGATAACTAGCTAAAATCAATGAAAACACTATATTTTATGGGTATATAGCAATATGATAAGTAAAACTACCTGTTTATATACAATAACAACAGAGTTTACAAGAAACTATGAAACACGCTTGCAATATACCGTATATCACAATAAATAACCTCCTACACTTCTATTTATTAGCTTAATGTAATGTGAGCTACTTACAGGTGCAAATTAATCTAAAAAAAAGGATTGTATACTTAAATTTGTAGGAAAAATGCTACATTTCACCTATACCAAGCTAAAATAATTTAAAACGACACATTTTGAGGGTATAAAGCATTATCATATGGTAAATTCCTATTATTTATGATATAACACTACAATGTACAAGAAAACTATGAAAAACACTTGTTATATACAATTGTATAGCAATAAATAGCCTCAAACTCCTTTATAAGCTTACAGTAATTTAAAATAGCATTTTCTAACGAAAACAACTATAATACCCTATTTTGAATATCTCTATCAAAAAAAGGGCAAACAAATGTCAATTTTCGACATTTTTTTGCCTCTCAAAAATACATTAAAACTCTCGAAAAAATGTTGTTTTTCAGAGTTAAATTTCATGAAAAATACAAATTTTTTCATATTAATTTTGTAACATGTAGTTGTAACAAATATCAAAAGCTATTTAGCTACAGATATAAAGGAATATACTTCAATTTGTAGGAAAAAATAACTCTTCACTGATAATTAGCTATAATCATTGAAAACATTACATTTTATGGGTATATAGCAATATGATAAGTAAAACAACTTGTATATATACAATACTACTACAGTTTACAAGAAACTATGAAAAACGCTTGCAATATACCGTTATATCACAATAAATAAGCTCTTACTCTTCTATTTATTAGCTTAATGTAATGTAAGCCACTTATAGGTGCAAATTAATCTAAAAAAAGGATTGTATACTTCAATTAGTAGGAAAAAAGCTATATATCACCGATAACAAGCTAAAATTATTGAAAACAACACATTTTGAGAGTATAAAGCATTATCATAATGTAAATTCCTTTTATTTATGATAATTGTGAGGGCTGGGACGTAGAGGAATGAGGAATAGGGAGGAACGAAGGATAAATGGGGAGAAGGCAGAAGGACTAAGGATGGTAGTGAGAGAGGGGAAGCAAAGGGTTTTCGCTGAGGGAACAGATCATTATCAGCGCCAGGAGGGGAGAAAAGGTTAGGTCTTAAACAGGAGAGACCTATAGAACAAGGGACTCACTGTTGAGAGTCAGTGGTGGGCTCCTCGCCCAAAGGCTGAAGGAGGAACGAGGACAGTACCTCGCGCGGCTTCGGCGGGCGTTCATATGTGTGCACACTGTGTCGCGAACGTGATAGTATATTACTGCAGGAATAACTGCAGCGAGTAACCTCACGTCGAGTCGTGAGTAGTGGGCGAGTAACCGCGACGCGTAGGAGACATCCTGCGTGCCAAGTCTGGCCCGCGTGCCTGAGGTTGCCGACGCAAGGTTGGCAAGGAAAACTCTACGGGATACGACTACCCTGTTTCCGGCCTGCGTCCTGGCGTGCCTCGCCCGAGGCCCCCCCAGGATCCCCGGAGCAGGGCAGGACTCGCCCCACCTCTCTTCAGGGCCCTTGGGGAGCCACTGGACGCTGGGGCCAGGCACTAGGGGCGGGCGTGGGCCGGAGGTGGAAACTCTACGCGACTACGACGCCCTACTAGATACCTCCTTCAGGAGGCTTCCCCTGGGTTCCCCCTCGGAACCCCGGGGCATTACGAGGCACCTACAACAGGATCTTAGGACCTCTGGGGTACCACATACAGGTCTTCCTGAAGGCGACGCAGCAGATGGTGATGTATTCACGTGATTGACAAGTGCATGATAGGGCAGGCGATTAAGGAGGCCCCTGGGGGACCTGTATCAAGCCAGGGACTCTAGGGGGGACAGGGAGGGTCGCCCCGGCATAGCCGGGGCTATTGCTAGCCTGGGGAACCAAGCTCCCCGTATCTCCGACGACACGAACGGGCACTGCCCGCTTACCTTCTGTAGAACTTGGAGATGCGCCCTACCCGGCCCCCGACAGGTAGGGGTGCCAGGGTTAGTTGTCATGCCACGCCAGCGACCGATTGGATAGAACCTTAGCGGGTTTGGGGGGGCGCTAAAACAGGAGCTACATTAACACCCCCCCGTTGAGCCCGCGTACGCAATTTCCCTCCCCCCTTCGGGAGTAGGGCGGCGTGGGGCTTAACAATAAACACTAAAATTTACAAGAAACTATGAAAAAGACTTGTAATATACAATTGTATCACAATAAATAGCCTCAAACTTTTTTTATAAGCTTACAGTAGTTTAAAATAGGAGTTGCTAACGAAAATAACTAAAATACCACATTTTGAATTTCTCTATCAAAAAAAGGGGTGAATAAAGTCAATTTTCGACATTTTTTTGCCTTTCAAAAATACATTAAAACACTTTGAAAAATGTTGTTTTTAAAAGTAAAATTAATACTTAGATTTCATTATAAATACATATTTTTAGCTATTAATTTTGTAAAATGTAGTTGCAGCAAATATCAAAAGCTATTTAACTACAAATATAGAGGAATATACTTCAATTTCTAGAAAAAAAGTAAATCCTCACTAATAACTAGCTAAAATAATTGAAAACACTACATTTTATGGGTATATAGCAATATGATAAGTAAAACTACTTGTATATAAAAAAAATAATAATTATACAATAACAACACAGTTTACAAGAAACTATGAAAAAACGTTTGCAATGTACCGTTATATCACAATAAAAAACCTCTTACTCTTCTATTTATTAGCTTAATGTAATGTAAGCTACTTATAAGGTTCAAATTAATCTAAAAAATGGAGTGAATAATTCAATTTGTATTGAAAAAGCTATATTTCACCGATAACTAGCTAAAATCATTGAAAACTACAAATTGAGGGTATTAAAGCATTATCATAAGGTAAATTCCTTTTAATTATTATATAACACTACAATTTACAAGAAACTATGAAAAACCCTTGTAATATACATTTTTATCACAATAAATAGCCTCAAAATCCTTTTATAAGCTCACAGTAGTTTAAAATAGCATTTTCTAACGAAAACAACCTAAATACCACATTTGAATTTCTCTATCAAAAAAAGGGGTGAATAAAGTCAATTTCGACATTTTTTTGCCTTTCAAAAATACATTAAAACACTTTGAAAAATGTTGTTTTTAAAAGTAAAATTAATACTTAGATTTCATTATAAATACATATTTTTAGCTATTAATTTTGTAAAATGTAGTTGCAGCAAATATCAAAAGCTATTTAGCTACAAATATAGAGGAATATATTTCAATTTCTAGAAAAAAAGTAAATCCTCACTAATAACTAGCTAAAATAATTGAAAACACTACATTTTATGGGTATATAGCAATATGATAAGTAAAACTACTTGTATATATACAATAACAACACAGTTTACAAGAAACTATGAAAAACGTTTGCAATGTACCGTTATATCACAATAAAAAACCTCTTACTCTCCTATTTATTAGCTTAATGTAATGTAAGCTACTTATAGGTGCAAATTAATCTAAAAAATGGATTGAATAATTCAATTTGTATTTAAAAAGCTATATTTCACCGATAACTAGCTAAAATCATTGAAAACTACAAATTTGAGGGTATAAACATTATCATAAGGTAAATTCCTTTTAATTATTATATAACACTACAATTTACAAGAAACTATGAGAAACCCTTGTAATATACATTTTTATCACAATAAATAGCCTCAAAATCCTTTTATAAGCTCACAGTAGTTTAAAATAGCATTTTCTAACGAAAACAACTAAAATACCACATTTTGAATTTCTCTATCAAAAGAAGTGCTGAATAAAGTCAATTTTCGACATTTTTTTGCCTTTCAAAAATACATTAAAACACTTGAAAAAACGTAGTTTTTACAAGTAAAATTAATACCTAGATTTCATTAAAAATATATATTTTTAGCTATTAATTTTGTAAAATGTAGTTGTAGCAAATATCAAAAGCTATTTAACTACAAATACAGAGGAATATACTTCAATTTGTAGAAAAAAGTAACTCCCCACTGATAACTAGCTAAAATCATTGAAAACACTACATTTTATTTGTACATAGCAATATAATAAGTAAAACTACTTGTATATATACAAAACAACACAGTTTAGAAGAAACTATGAAAAACGCTTGCAATATAACGTTTATATCACAATAAATAACCTCTTACTCTTATATTTAATTGCTTAATGTAATCTAAGCTACTTACAGGTGCAAATTAATCTAAAAAAAAATTGTATACATCAATTTTTTGGAAAAAAGCTATATTGCACCGATAACTAGCTAAAATCATTGAAAACTACACATTTTGAGGGTATAAAGCATTATCATAAGGTAAATTCCTTCTATTTATGATATAACACTACAATTTACAAAAAACTATGAAAAACACTTGTAATATATAATTGTATCACAATAAATAGCCTCAAACTCCTTTTATAAGCTTACAGTAGGTTAAAATAGCATTTTCTAACGAAAACAACTATAATACAACATTTTGAATTTCTCTATCATAAAAAGGGCTGAATAATGTCAATTTTCTAAATTATTTGCTTATCAAAAATTCATTAAAACACTTGAAAAAACGTAGTTTTTTAGAGTAAATTGTAAAACTTAAATTTCATTAAAAATAATATTTATAGCTTTTAATTTTGTAAAATGTAGTTGTAGCAAATATCATAAGCTATTTAGCTACAGATATAAAGGAATATACTTCAATTGGTAGAAAAAAAACAACTCCTCACTAATAACTAGCTAAAATCATTGAAAACACTACATTTTTGATTATATAGCAATATTATAAGTAAAACTACTTGTATATATAAAATAACAACACAGTTTACAAGAAACTATGAAAAACGCTTGCAATATACCGTTATATAACAACAAAAAACCTCGAACTCTTCTATTTATTTGCTTAATGTAATGTAAGCTACTTATAGGTGAAAATTTAATCTAAAAAAAGGATTGAACACTTCAATTTGTAGGAAAAAAGCTATATTTCACCGATAAATAGCTAAAATCATTGAAAACTACACATTTTGACGGTAGAAGGCATTATCATAAGGTAAATTCCTTTTATTTATGATATAACACTATAGTTTACAAAAAACTATGAAAAACCGTGTAATATACATTTGTATCACAATAAATAGCCTCAAACTCCTTTAAGCTTACAGTAGTTTAAAATAGCATTTTCTAACGAAAACAACTAAAATACCACATTTTGAATTTCTCTATCAAAAAAAGGGCTGAATAAAGTCAATTTTCGACATTTTTTTTGCCCTTTCAAAAATACATTAAGACACTGGAAAAAAATGTTGTTTTTAAAAGTTATACTTAGATTTCATTATAAATACATATTTTTAGCTATTAATTTTGTAAAATGTAGTTGTAGCAAATATCAAAAGCTATTTAACTACAAATATAGAGGAATATACTTTCATTTGTAGAAAAAAGTAAGTCCTCCCTAATAACTAGCTAGAATAATTGAAAACACTACATTTTATGGGTATATAGCAATATGATAAGTAAAACTACTTGTATATATACAATAACAACACAGTTTACAAGAAACTATGAAAAACCTAGCAATATACCGTTATATCACAATAAATAACCTCTTACTTTTCTATTATTTGCTTAATGTAATGTAAGCACTTATAAGTGCAAATTAATCTAAAAAAGGATTGTATCCTTCAATTTGTAGGAAAAAAACTATATTTCACCGATAACTAGCTAACATCATTTAAAACGACACATTTATGAGGGTATAAAGCATTATCATAAGGTAGATTCCTTTTATATATGATATAACACTACAATGTACAAAAAACTATGAAAAACAACTGTAATATACAATTGTATCGCAATAAATAGCCTCAAACTCCTTTTATAAGCTTACAGTAGTTTAAAATAGCATTTTCTAACGAAAACAACTATAATACCACATTTTTATTTTCTATCAAAAAAAGGGCTAAATAATGTCAATTTTCGACATTTTTTTGCCTATCAAAAAAAATATTAAAACACTTGAAAAAACGTAGTTTTTAGGAGTAAAATTGATACTTAAATTTCATGACAAATACATATTTTTAGCTATTAATTTTGTAAAATGTAATTGTAGCAAATATCAAAAGCTATTTAGCTACGGTTATAAAGGAATATACTTCAATTTGTAGAACAAAATAACACTTCACTGATAACTAGCTAAAATCATTGAAAACACTACATGTTATGGGTATATAGCAATATGATAAGTAAAACTACCTGTATATATACAATAACAACAAAGTTTACAAGAAACTATGAAAAACGCTTGCAATATACCGTTATATCACAATACATAACCTCTTACTCTTCTATTTATTTGCTTAATGTAATGTAAGCTATTTATAGGAGCAAATTAATCAAAAAAATTATTGTATACATCAATTTGTTGGAAAAAGCTATATATTACCGATAACCAGCAAAAATCATTGAAAACAACACATTATGAGGATATAAAGCATTATCATAAGGTTAATTCCTATTATTTATGATATAAAACTACAATTTACAAAAAACTATGAAAAACACTTGTAATATATTATTGTATCACAATAAATAGCCTTAAACTTCTTTTGTAAGCTTACAGTAGTTTAAAATAGCATTTTCTAACGAAAAAAACTATAATACCACACTTTGAATTTCTCTATCAAAAAAAGGGCGGAATAATGTCAATTTTTGATTTTTTTTTGCCTGTCATAAATTCATTAAAACACTTGAAAAAAATTATTTTCTTAGATTAAAATTGATACTAACTTTCATTAAAATACATATTTATAGCTATAATTTGTAAAATGTAGTTGTAGCAAATATCAAAAGCTATTTAGCTACAGATATAGAGGAATATACTTCAAATTGTAGAAAAAAACAACTCCTCACTAATAACTAGCTAAAATCATTGAAAACACTACATTTTATGGGCATATAGTAATATTATAAGTAAAACTACTTCTATATATACAATAACACAACAGTTTACAAGAAACTATGAGAAACACTTGAAATATACCGTAATATCACAATAGAAAAACTCTTATTCTTCTATTTAATAGCTTAATATAATGTAAGCTACTTATAGGTGCAAATTAATCTAAACAACAGATTGAATACTTCTATTTGTAGGAAAAAAGCTATTATTTCACCGATAAACTAGCTAACATCATTGAAAACTACACATTTTGAGGGTATAAGGCATTATCATTTGGTAAATTCCTTTTATTTATGATATAACACTACAATTTACAAGAAACTGTGAAAAACCCTTGTAATATACATTTGTATCACAATAAATAGCCTCAAACTCCTTTTATAAGCTTGCAGTAGTTTAAAATAGCATTTTTTAAGTAAAAAAAACTATAATACCACATTTTGCATTTGTCTATAAAAAAAAGGGCTGAATAATGTCAATTTTCGACATTTTTTTTCCTTTCAAAAATACATTAAAATCCTTGAAAAAATGTTGTTTATATATATAAACATTAATACGTAAATTTCATTAAAAATACATATTTTTAGCTATTAATTTTGTAAAATGTAGTTGTAGCAAATATCTAAAGCTATTTACCTACAAATATAGCGGAATATACTTCACTTTGGAGAAAAAACAACTCTTCACTAATATCTAGCTAAAATCATCGCAAACACTGCATTTATGGGTATATGCAATATGATAAGTGTGGAAATTATCCACTAAAACCCCTCTCTAATTATGAGTGATATTAATTGAATGGTGGAATTTGGCGCCTCCCCGACGTAGGCGGGCAACGAACCACCTACGTATATATTATTATAGATTTGGGTATAAATTAAGATGTACTAGATATAGTAATATAATATGGGTGGTATTCACCTATAATACCACAATTATTCAAGGATTAAAATAATATAAGAATGTGAGGAAACTTCCTGTATGGGAGAAAATTTGGACGTGCTCACGTGTAGCCCAGCTGTCTGAAGGGATTTTTAGTCAA
>JACEEZ010005619.1:50000-52500 GCA_016584305.1 Chionoecetes opilio | reverse complement strand
AAAAAGGGGGAAAGAAAAAAAAAAAAGGGAGAAAGAAAAGGGGAAAAGGAGGGGGGAAAGGGGAAGATTGAGGGAAAGAGGGAATAGCCAAAAAAAAATAAGAAAGGAAATAAAAAAAGAAAGAAGAATAGAAAAGAATAAGAAAGAAAGAATAAAAGAAAGAAAGAAGGATTAAGAAAGAAAGAATAAAAGAAAGAAAGAAAAAGAAAGAAAGAAAGAATAAGAAAGAAAAAAAAAGAAGGAAAGAAAGAATAAGAAAGAAAGAATAAAAGAAAGAAAGAAAGAATAAGAAAGAAAGAATAAAAGAAAGAAAGAAAGAATAAGAAAGAAAGAATAAAAGAAAGAAAGAAAGAATAAGAAAAAAAAAAGAAAAAAAAAGAAAGAAAGAAAAGAAAGAAAGAAAGAATAAAAGAAAGAAAGAAAGAATAAGAAAAAGAAAAAGAGAAAGAATTAGAATAAGAATGAAAGAGAAAGAGAAAGAATTAGAGTAGGAAAGAAAGAATAAAAGAAAGAAAGAAAGAATAAGAAAGAAAAAAAAAGAAAAAAGAAAGAAAGAAGAAAGAATAAAGAAAGAAAGAAAAAGAAAAAAGAAAGAAAGAATAAGAAAGAAAAATAAGAAAGAAAAAATAAAAGAAAGAAAGAAAGAATAAAAGAAAAAAAGAATTAGAATAAGAAAGAAAGAATAAAAGAAAGAAAGAAAGAATAAGAAAGAACAATGAAAACTTGGAAATAGAAAACATCAATAAGAAAAAACGAAAAAAAAAAATTGTAAATAACATTCTTAATTTGAAAAAAAGCGAAAATGAGTAATAGTCTATCCTCTCTTGGAAAATAATATGATTTGTTTTGCCATCTCCATAAAAAAAAAGTAAAAAAAATCTGCGTCGCTCCAGGAAAAAGCAATGGAAAAGTCATGAAAACCACCAAAAATTTCACATTCACATCAATTCCACCTACAAAAAAAAAATCTGAACAATTAACTGAAAGAACCCCCAAAAAATTACAATCGCATTACTATCTCTTAGAAAAAACAATCATTCATTACATTCCTTCATATAAAAAACAAAAAATAAACATGATATATACACTAAAAAAAAGAGGAAAATTAGCACTTAAAAATCATTATTATTATATTATTATTATTATTAGTAGTAGTAGTAGTAGTAGTAGTAGTAGTAGTAGTAGTAGTAGTAGTAGTATCATTGTCATTAAAAAACACCCTAAAACAAAAAATAAATATGATATATACACTAGAAAAAAGAGGAAAATTAACACTTAAAAATCAGTTATTATTATATTAGTAGTAGTAGTAGTAGTAGTAGTAGTAGTAGTAGTAGTAGTAGTAGTAGTAGTAGTAGTAGTAGTAGTATCAGTCATTACAAAACAACCTCAAAGAGTCTATAGCCAGGAAGGAGACGCGTCGGCCTTCTATGCAAATGAAGTGAAAGCAAGTATTGTGGTGTCTCCATATACATAAAGGACCAGTTTTTTATATATAGTTTTTTTGTGTAACCTTGTATCCATATATTTCGGTAGCCATTGTACTAAAGAAAAGAAAGGAATACGAATGAAGAAGCTTATGTACTGTTTAACCCATCTGTAGGCTTAATAACTGTATAAATGAACTATAAATAATGCGTGTTAATTAAAAGTTATGACCATTTGAAGATGTGGTAGAATATTATGTGTACCCCTTGAACCCAGAGTGTAATTTCCATTGTAATTTGGGTACCATAAGACGTTTTTTTAGTGACTATAAGCAATATTTTATAGATATGACCTGTTTAGTATCCTTCGACTAACTAATTTGGTATATTTAGTTACCTTTCGTAATTTTATGACTCGACAACATACGATTTTTTGTATAGTAAATAAAAGATCTGGGTCTCAAGGGGTCAATAACTGTTTCAATAAAAAATAATGCGTGTTAAGAGTTTTGACTATTTGAAGATACTTAAGGTTATTATTATTATTATTTAAGTTATTATTATTATTATTATTATTATTATTATTATTATTATTTATTACTTAAGGTTATTATTATTATTATTATTATTATTTATTACTTAAGGTTATTATTATTATGTGTTTTGATGTGATAGGAAAAGGAAGATAGGGAGCAAAGAGGACGAGGAGAAGAAGAAGAAGAAGAAGAAGGAAGAAGAAGAAGAAGAAGAAGAAGAGGAGGAAGGAGGACACGAAGAAGAGGAAAATTACGACAATCAACAACAACAAAAACAAAAACTAAGACAATGACAATAACAAATTACAAGAAAAATGAAGCGAATGGAACAAAGGAGAAGAATGAGATAAAAACAAAGAGCCAATACAACTTAGAACTGACGACAAAAACAACAACAAAGAAATGAAAGCCGCTATTAATTTTTTAGGGAGCATTTCCGAGTCATTTCCTTTCTTGACCTTGAATTTAATTTTTTGAGAGGAGGAGGGGGGAGGAGGAGGAGGGGAGGAGAGGAGGAGGAGAGGAGGAGGGGAGAGG
>JACEEZ010005619.1:20000-45000 GCA_016584305.1 Chionoecetes opilio | reverse complement strand
AGGACGTGTATAATTGTGTCATTACTTTCGGAGTTTTATGTTCAAAGTTACGTTTAATAAAGCCCAACATCATATTTGCCTTTTTACTGGCAGCTAGGCAATGCGAACTGGTTTTCAGATCATTACTGATGATTACACCTAAATCCTTTTCCTGCTGTACTTCAGTTAACGATTTATTTTGCATTTGATAGTTATATTTGAGGTTATCGAGGAGGAGGAGGAGGAGGAGGAGGAGGAGGAGGAGGAGGAGGAAGAGGAGGAAGGAGGGGGGTTTAGCATAGCCATATTAGGTCGTTATTGCGCTGTAATAGGCGGTGGGTTTGTGGGTTCATGAGAGCTTTCACTTGAGCTGTTAATTCACACGGCGTCTCACAGCACAGCGAACCAGAACAGAACCAGACCACCACCACGCTACCACAGCTTTAGTTAGTTGGTTAGTTAGTTAGTTTAGTAGTTTAGTTAGTTAGTTTAGTTAGTTTATTTAGTTAGTTTAGTTAGTTTAGTTAGTTTATTTAGTTAGTTAGTTAGTTTAGTTTAGTTAGTTTAGTTTAGTTTAGTTAGTTAGTTAGTTAGTTAGTTAGTTGCCCGTCAGGGTGGCAAGGTTGGTAGAGACGTGAGTTCGCAATGTGCAGCGTCCCTGTGCATTCGGTCAGCGGTTCGAGTCCGCCTAGTTCGTGCTGACGTGGCGGCGCTTTGTATAGTCAATAACCTTGTAGTTGGTACTTGCAAAGTGTCTAGATAGGATGAAAATCTTATCTTATCTTAGTTAGTTAGTTAGTTAGTTTAGTTAGTTAGTTAGTTAGTTAGTTAGTTAGTTAGTTTAGTTAGTTAGTTAGTTTAGTTAGTTTGTTTAGCTTCAGTACAGATGTAACAACGCCACAGCATTTACACAACACACTTCTAACAGCCACACTACAGCAAGGACTCATAACAGCATCACACAGCCACAGGAGCATCACAGTACAGCACGGTTACAGAACAGCTCAAGAAAATGGACTAACAGCCACAATAAGACCAAAAACCAAGTGTTGTTGATTCGCGGAAGAGCCTAATTATTTGTTATTTATTTACTTAAACAGTTAGTAAGCGCACAGATGGGTTAAAAAGTAGATCAGTTAATGCAGTAAATGTTCAAGACAGCACAAGCCAAATTAAAGCAACAAAGCCAACCATCAAGTCTTTTCTAATCTCTCTCTCTCTCTCTCTCTCTCTCTCTCTCTCTCTCTCTCTCTCTCTCTCTCTCTCTCTCTCTCTCTCTCTCTCTCTCTCTCTCTCTCTCTCTCTCTCTCTCTCTCTCTCTCTCTCTCTCTCTCTCTCTCTCGTCTCGTTTCCTGCAGCGAAAAAAATATATATATAAAAAAAACACGATATATGGCAAGATTACTCGATTTCTCCCTCCCTCCTTCCCCCCTCCACACCTGTCCACACCTGCCTCGGCCACACACCTGAACGAAACGAAGCCTTGTACCCTTCACACCTGCAATTTCACGCTCCCAGTTGGACACACACACACACACACACACACACACACACACACACACGCATTCTTCCATGTTCTCGTTTTCATTCCTCTACAAGAAACGGTGAATGAGAGAGAGAGAGAGAGAGAGAGAGAGAGAGAGAGAGAGAGAGAGAGAGAGAGAGAGAGAGAGAGAGAGAGAGAGAGAGAGAGAGAGAGAGAGAGAGAGAGATGAGGAGGAAAGAAGAGGATGTGAATAAGAGAGAGGTGAATAGAGAGAGAGAGAGAGAGAGAGAGAGAGAGAGAGAGAGAGAGAGAGAGAGAGAGAGAGAGAGAGAGAGAGAGAGAGTATGAGGTGTGAAGGTGTGAAGAATGAGAGAGACGCGAAGGGCAGCCACACCATTTCCTAAATAAGGAAGACCAAAGAAGCGGGTACCGATGACTCATTCTTGAAGGTGAAAATTAACACCTGGGGCGCCATCTACCTGAGGGCACCACCACCTCCACCACCACCACCACCCCTCCACATACCCCTCCACCACCACCCCCACTACCCTCCACATGCCCCTACCACCACCACAACCT
The DNA here is from genome assembly GCA_016584305.1 of Chionoecetes opilio. Classification (NCBI taxonomy): domain Eukaryota; kingdom Metazoa; phylum Arthropoda; class Malacostraca; order Decapoda; family Majidae; genus Chionoecetes; species Chionoecetes opilio. The sequence goes on along the minus strand of JACEEZ010005619.1, from coordinate 42,956 downwards.
CCACCACCACCTCTCCACCACCACCACCACCTCTCCACATGCCCCTACCACCACCACCACCTACTCCACCACCACCACCCCTCCACATACCCCTCCACCACCACCCCTCCACATGCCCCTACCACCACCACAACCTCCACCACCACCTCTCCACCAACCTCTACTTCTTCTTCAACTACTATTAATTACTACAACTATTATTACTTATACTACTACTTCATCTTCTTCAACTACTACTACTACTACTACTACTACTGCTACTACTACTACTACTACTACTACTACTACTACTACTGCTACTACTACTACTACCACTACTACTACTACTACTACTACTTCTACTTCATCTTCTTCAACTACTACTACTACTACTACTACTACTACTACTACTACTACTACTTCTGCTACTACTACTACTGCTACTACTACTACTACTACTACTACTACTACTACTACTCCCTCCACCTGCCTCCACCACCTGCCTCCACACACCCTTCCACTTCTCCATCATACCATACTCCACTTCCTTCGTACTCCTTATCAAAGCTTTCTTGTGCTCTGTATCTCTCCATCAATATCACTTTTCCAATCCACCCGTCCTCTACTTATCCTTCCCTTCCACCCTTCCACTTCTCTTTCTATATTCTTCCACCTCTTCCACTTGTCCTCCACTTCTTTTATTCCCTTTTTCCATAGCTTCTTATGTCATCTATTTCTTTCCACCTCCTCTTCCACACCTCCACTTCTACCTCCACTTCCCTCCACTTAACCACACACGACTGTAGAAAAGAAAGTAATGAAGGCAGAGAAAACAAAATAGTGGAAGTAACGACCTTCACCTAATTAACATCACAGTACAGGTGTCACTATAAAAATCCAGCCTGCGCCAACCAACGGGCGGGGGGCCAACCATCACGCCACGTCCCTCCAGACTGATATAATAAATAGCCTACTGACGCTATAGGCTTCAACGTAAAAAAAAAAAAAAAAAAAAAAAAAAAAAAAAAAAAAAAAAAAAACTTCTAGCGCTATAGGCTTCAACGTAAAAAAAAAATAATAAAAAAAAAAAAAAAAAAAAAAAAAAAAAAAAAACACCACCACCTAACCTAGCTTAACATTTTCTTCGTTATACATTTTCTGGATACTTTCTCTCCGATCACCACACACACACACACACACACACACCACACACACACACACACACAACTCTCCTACCACTCCTACAACCCCTCCACTCCCCCTTCTATATCCTTCCCCACCTATTTATTCCCCTACTCAAAACCCCCTCTACCTCTTCCACCTCCCTCCCCCACCCTACAATCTTCTCCAATGTATACCTCCCCACCTTCCCCAATAAGAACGAACCCTACCCCCCTCATACACATATCCCCATTCCCCCATGCTGTCTTTTACCCCTCCTCACTCCCCTTCGTCTCCCCAACTCTTGTCATGCCTCCTCCCCAACTCTTGCCATGCCTCCTCCCCAACTCTTGTCATGCCTCCTCCCCAACTCTTACCATGCCTCCTCCCCAACTCTTGCCATGCCTCCTCCCCAACTCTTACCATGCCTCCACCCCAACTCTTGCCATGCTTCCTCCCCAACTCTTGCCATGCCTCCTCCCAACTCTTGTCATGCCTCCTCCCAACTCTTGTCATGCCTCCTCCCCAACTCTTGTCATGCCTCCTCCCAACTCTTGTCATGCCTCCTCCCCAACTCTTGCCATGCCTCCTCCCCAACTCTTGTCATGCCTCCTCCCCAACTCTGCCATGCCTCCTCCCCAACTCTTGTCATGCTCCTCCCCAACTCTTGCCATGCCTCCTCCCAACTCTGCCATGCCTCCTCCCCAACTCTTGCCATGCTCCTCCCAACTCTTGCCATGCCTCCTCCCCAACTCTTGCCATGCCTCCTCCCCAACTTTCAATGACTAGATCTCCTCACAGAGTTAATAAAATTTGTTATTGATGTTTTTAGACTCACTTTGTAGCCTTTTGATGTTTTGTATCGATGAGAGAGAGAGAGAGAGAGAGAGAGAGGAGAGAGAGAGAGAGAGAGAGAGAGAGGGAGAGAGGAGGAGAGAGAGAGAGAGAGAGAGAGAGAGAGTTTCTATTAGTCAAGATCGCACTTCTGATATTACAATTGTTACGTGTTTCACTTCTTCATGTTCCTAGCAATTGCTCTCCTTAAGCCTTATTGAGAGAGAGAGAGAGAGAGAGAGACGAGAGAGAGAGAGAGAGAGAGAGAGAGAGAGAGAGAGAGAGAGAGAGAGAGAGAGAGAGAGAGAGAGAGAGAGAGAGAGAGAGAGAGGTTATCACTCGTCCCTGTCAACACGCACAGACTAAGCATCCCGCCACACACACACACACACACACACACACTAATGGTCGTGACTGACGTTTCCCTCTTGTGTTTACCTTCCACAGCGACTCTTGGCCACGCCCTTTCCTCTCTCTCTCTCTCTCTCTCTCTCTCTCTCTCTCTCTCTCTCTCTCTCTCTCTCTCTCCTATTCAATCTTTTCTGTTCCTCAAAACTAGGGCTAGACTTGCTAAATGCGTCTCTCTCTCCTCTCTCTCTCTCTCTCTCTCTCTCTCTCTCTCTCTCTCTCTCTCTCTCTCTCTCTCTCTCTCTCTCTCTCTCAACACACATACACACGTACTTGCACTGCATAGCTGACGTGCCACGACTTCAATGAGAGAGAGAAGAGAGAGAGAGAGAGAGAGAGAGAGAGAGGTACTTAGCAAGGTTGGAGATAAATGCATGGATGATGGAGACAGGGGAAGGGTGAGGCAGGGGCGCTGAAGGAGAGTAGACAGGGGCTGGAGATGGGTACCAGAACACAGGGGCAGGGGGGGCAGGGGAACGGGGGGTAGAGGGGCAGGGTGCGAGGGAAATGCCCCCCCCCAACCCATGTCAGGGGCGGCAAGATACGTAACCCATGTCAATAAGCAAATGGTAGGACGCCGCCCCTGCCATACTCACCACCTCTCAACGCCACCCTCTCCTGCGGGATATTTTATGATAACGACTGATAAGGGGGTGGGGAGGGTAGGAGGGTGGATGGGAGGATGGCGGCGGGGGGTATGGTGGGGAAGAGAGGGATGGGGAGTGGAGGGCATGTTTGGTTTAGGTTATAGAGTTTGCCAAATAACAATTATATACATGAATAAATATATAACATTATTTTATAGGCATTAGTCTGTATGTTGGGTAAGATAGATGGGGGAATAGGGTGCATGGTAAGGGAGAGAGGGGTGGGGAGTGGGGGCATGTTGGGAAGAGAGGGGTGGGGAGTAGGGGAATAGAGGGATGGTTAGTGGGGGGCATGTGGGGAAGAGAGGGATGGGGAGTAGGGGAATAGAGGGATGGTTAGTGGGGGCATGTTGGGGAAGAGAGGGATGGGGAGTAGGGGAATAGAGGGATTGGGAGTGGGGGCATGTTGGGGAAGAGAGGGATGGGGAGTGGGGGAATAGAGGGATGGTTAGTGGGGGCATGTTGGGGAAGAGAGGGATGGGGAGTAGGGGAATAGAGGGATGGTTAGTGGGGGCATGTTGGGGAAGAGAGGGATGGGGAGTAGGGGAATAGAGGGATGGGGAGTGGGGGCATGTTGGAGAAGAGAGGGATGGGGAGTGGGGGAATAGAGGGATGGTTAGTGGGGGCATGTTGGGGAAGAGGGATGGGGAGTAGGGGAATAGAGGGATGGTTAGTGGGGGCATGTTGGGGAAGAGAGAGATGGGGAGTTGGGGACATGGGAGGGAAGAGAGGAGATGGGGAGGTTACTACTACTACTACTACTACTTCTATTACTACTACTACTACTACTACTACTACTACTACTACTACTACTACTACTACTACTACTACTACTACTACTTCTATTACTGCTACTACTACCACTTCTATTACTACTACTACTACTACTACTACTACTACTACTACTACTACTACTACTACTACTTCTATTACTACTACTACTACTACTACTACTACTACTCCTATTACTACTATTACTAACAAGAACAAAAATACCAAAAATTAGAAGACCTACACGACGAGGAAGAAGAATATGGCAGGGTAAGGATTGGACGAAGACATGGATTATGGGTAGGGTTAGGAAAAAGGGGTTTATGGCAGGGGTAACTTGTGAGGGTGTGACAGGGGTTGAAGGCAGGGTAGAGATGAGGGTGATGGATTAGAAGCAAAGAAACAAACAAACATCAAAGCAAACATATCAAGTTGTGAGTTTATGTTGTTTTTGTTGTTTTTGTTGTTTTTACGATGAAGATATCTTTCCTTATCACACTTTTTTGCGGTCACAGAGAACCTAAATACACACACACACACACACGCGCGCACACACACACACATACACACGCGCGCGCACACACACACACACACATGCACACACACACACACACACGCTTCCGAACGCCCATACGAATTATCAAGAATTGAAAACAGATAAAGAATATAAATTAGTAAAATGAAAAGACGATCAAAGCTCAACAATTTCCTTGCAATGAATGGCTGTGTGATGAAGTAGGCAACGACATGATTAGAGGAAGGGGAAAAAGAGGGGAAAGAAGGAGGAGGAGGAGGAACAGGAGGAGAATGTTTAGAGGAAGAGGAAGAAAAGGGGGAAGAAGGAAGAGGAGGAAGGAAGAGGAGGAGGAACAGGAGGAGAATTTGAGAGATAGAGGAAGAGGAAGAACGAAAGGGAAGAGAAGGAAGAAGGAGGAGGAACAGGAGGAAAATGTTTAGAGGAAGAGGAAGTAAAAGGGGAGAAGAAGGAAGAGGGAGGAACAGGAGAAGTTAGAGGAAGAGGAAGAACAGGAGGAAGAAGGAAGAGGAGGAGGAACAGAGGAAGTTTAGAGAAGAGGAGAAGAAGAGAAGAGGGAGGAGGAACAGGAGGAGAATGTTTAGAGGAAGAGGAAGAAGAGGAGGAAGAAGGAAGAGGAGGAGGAACAGGAGGAGAATGTTTAGAGGAAGAGGAAGTAAAAGAGGAAGAAGGAAGAGGAGGAGGAACAGGAGGAGAATGTTTAGAGGAAGAGGAAGTAAAAGAGGAAGAAGGAAGAGGAGGAGGAGAACAGGAGGAGAATGTTTAGAGGAAGAGGAGGAAAAGGGGCAAGAAGGAAGGAAGAGGAGGAACAGGAGGAGAATGTTTAGAGGAAGAGGAAGAAGAGGGGGAAGAAGGAAGAGGAGGAGGAACAGGAGGAAAATTTTTAGAGGAAGAGGAAGTAAAAGAGGAAGAAGGAAGAGGAGGAGGAACAGGAGGAGAATGTTTAGAGGAAGAGGAGGAAAAGGGGGAAGAAGGAAGAGGAGGAGGAACAGGAGGAGAAGCACCAAGCATAACAATCTTATTCATTGACACAAGTACTCATAATGCATATAATTATCTAGTTGTTGTTCTGCATAAGTTATCTTTACCTCCTGGCGAAATAAATATTGTTATTATTACTGTTATCATGGCTAGAAAGAGGAGGAGGACAAGGAGAGGATTAAGAGTAGGAGGAAGAAAACAAGGAAGAATAAGAGGAAGAGGAAGAGGAGGAAGAGTAAGAGGAGGAAGAGTAGGAGGAGGAGAGGAGGAAGAGGAAGAGTAGGAAGACAATGAAAAAAGCATGAGGAGGAAGAGTAAGAGGAGGAAGAATAGGAGGAGTAAGAGGAAGAGTAAGAGGAGGAAGAATAGAAGGAGGAGTAAGAGGAAGAGTAGGAGGAGGAAGAGTAAGAGGAAGAGGAGGAAGAGGAAGAGGAGGAAGAGAAAGAGGAGGAAGAATAGAAGGAGTAAGAGGAAGAGTAAGAGGAGGAAGAGTAGGAGGAGGAGGAGTAAGAGGAAGAGTGGAAGAGGAAGAGGAAGAGGAGGAAGAGGAAGAGGAGGAAGAATAGGAGGAGGAGTAAGAGGAAGAGTAAGAGGAGGAAGAGTAGGAGGAGGAAGAGTAAGAGGAGGAAGAATAGGAGGAGGAGTAAGAGTAAGAGTAAGAGGAGGAAGAGTAGGAGTAGAAAGAGTAAGAGGAAGATTAATTATGAGGAGGAAGAATAAGATGAATGTACATGTTACTGCCTTAATGTAATCAGTTTTAATCCACTCATATATTTAGGTACTCTTTAAATAATTAAAAAAATATAAAAAGAGGAAGAGTAAGAGGAGGAATAGTAAGAGTACGAGTAGGAGGAAGACAAGAAGGAAGAGGAAGACGAAGAGGAAGAGGAGAAAGAGTAAGAGGAAGAGTAGGAGTAGTAAGAGTACGAGTAAGAGGAAGACAAGAAGGAAGAGGAAGACGAAGAGGAAGAGGAGAAAGAGTAAGAGGAAGAGGAGGAGTAGTAAGAGTACGAGTAAGAGGAAGACAAGAAGGAAGAGGAAGACGAAGAGGAAGAGGAGAAAGAGTAAGAGTAAGAGGAGGAGGAAGACAAGAAGGAAGAGGAAGACGAAGAGGAGAAAGAGTAAGAGGAAACGGAGGAGTAGTAAGAGTACGAGTAGGAGGAAGACAAGAAGGAAGAGGAAGACGAAGAGGAAGAGGAGAAAGAGTAAGAGGAGAGGAGTAGTAAGAGTACGAGTAAGAGGAAGACAAGAAGGAAGAGGAAGACGAAGAGGAAGAGGAGAAAGAGTAAGAGGAAGAGGAGGAGGAAGACAAGAAGGAAGAGGAAGACGAAGAGGAAGAGGAGAAAGAGTAAGAGGAAGAGGAGGAGGAAGACAAGAAGGAAGAGGAAGAGGAAGAGGAAGAGGAGAAAGAGTAAGAGGAAGAGGAGGAGGAAGACAAGAAGGAAGAGGAAGAGGAAGAGGAAGAGGAGAAAGAGTAAGAGGAAGGGAGGAGGAGTAAGAGTACGAGTAGGAGGAAGACAAGAAGGAAGAGGAAGACGAAGAGGAAGAGGAGAAAGAGTAAGAGGAAGAGGAGGAGGAAGACAAGAAGGAAGAGGAAGACGAAGAGGAAGAGGAGAAAGAGTAAGAGGAAGAGGAGGAGGAAGACAAGAAGGAAGAGGAAGACGAAGAGGAAGAGGAGAAAGAGGAAGAGGAAGAGGAGGAATAGGAGGAAGACAAGAAGGAAGAGGAAGACGAAGAGAAAGAGGAGAAAGAGTAAGAGGAAGAGTACGAGTAGGAGGAAGACAAGAAGGAAGAGGAAGACGAAGAGAAAGAGGAGAAAGAGTAAGAGGAAGAGGAGGAATAGTAAGAGTACGAGAGAGGAAGACAAGAAGGAAGAGGAAGACGAAGAGGAGGAGAAAGAGTAAGAGGAAGAGGAGGAGGAGTAAGAGTACGAGTAGGAGGAAGACAAGAAGGAAGAGGAAGAGGAAGAGGAAGAGGAGAAAGAGTAAGAGGAAGAGGAGGAGGAGAAACAAGCACAGTCAGACTTTACAAACACGTGCAACCTCTCTTAAAAAGCGAAGAACACGAGTTGGCAACAGGAGGTCGCGTTGGGTGGTCTTCCTCGCTTGGCTGCCACGAGGAAGGGGAGGGGGAAGGGGAGGGGGAAGGGGTGAAGGGGAAGGGGTGAAGGGGGAGGAAGGGGCACCACATTCCCTCACAACTATTATCACTGTTATTAAAATGTAAACAAAAACTGGTGGTTCCTCTATCTCCTTCCCTGACGTCTTACTTAGAGATAGTGAGAGAGAGAGAGAGAGAGAGAGAGAGAGAGAGAGAGAGAGAGAGAGAGAGAGAGGAGAGAGAGGAGAGAGAGAGAGAGAGGAGAGAGAGAGAGAGAGAGAGGAGAGATGAGGTAGGTCAAGAGAAGAAATGAGAGAGAGAGAGAGAGAGAGAGAGAGAGAGAGAGAGAGAGAGAGAGAGAGAGAGAGAGACTTCACACATAACATGGCCATTAAAAGGAGACTAAAAAGGGCATAAAACACATAAAACAACAAATCGAAAAACCTTTACAGAAAAAGAAGAAGAAGAAACAAAGGAGAAGAAGAAGAAAAAGAAGAAAACGAAGGAGAAGAAGAAGAAAAAGAAGAAGAAAACGAAGGAGAAGAAGAAGAAAAAGAAGAAGAAGAAGAAAACGAAGGAGAAGAAGAAGAAAACGAAGGAAAAGAAGAGGAAGAAGAGGAAGAAGAAGAAGAAGAAGAAGAAGACGAAGAAGAAGAAGGAGGAGGTTCGAAAGCCAATACATTCAATTTATCAACAAGTACACGAGCCACACCCAAGGACACTTCACCCTGCCGGCCTCACCCTGTCACCCTACCAGTCTCTCACCCTGTTCACCCTGTCACCCTACCAGCCTCTCTCCCTGTCACCCTGCTAGTCTCTTCCCCTGTAACCCTGCCAGCCTCACCCTGTCACCCTACCAGCCTCTCACTCTGTACTCCTGCCAGCCTTACCCTGTTACCCTGCCAGCCTTTCACCCGACATCCCTGTCTTCTTCCACCCTGTCACCCTTTTAGCCTCTCACCCTACGTCCCTATCTCTTCACCCTGGTATACAAGTGGTCATGAGAGGGAGAGATACACACACACACACACACACACACACACACACACACACACATACACACACACACGTACACCCTTCCACACATGGGTACATCTGATAGCCTCAGCACCCTATGATAAAAATGTACACAACAAAAAATAGGATCGAACACCATTTCTAAGAGTCTTCAACACCCTTAACAGAAGATTTCAACACCCTTGCAGAAAAAAACCATATTCCAACACCAGTTCTAAGAGTATTCAACACCCTTACAAGATTTCAACACCCTTGTGGGGAAAAAAAAACTACTCCAACACCTTGAAACCAGAACGTAAACTTATTTTTTTATAGAGGATTCAATTCTGTCCAAGTTACAACCCCCTTTAACCCTTTATCAAGACAATTCAACACTATTATTGGAGAAAAAAATATTACTCAACACTTTTAATTTCGTATCTTGATCCTTTCCTATAAAACAAAACTCAACGCCTCTTTTCTAAATGGATTTCGACACTTTGTAAAGGAGGACTGAACTGCCTTTAATGTAAGATCAAAGTGGTCGCTCTGATGGCTGTATAAGAGGGTCGAACGTGCCCACCAAAGGGATTTAAGGGGGAATTGAACGCTTAATGCTTGGTTTTATAGGGTAATCTAACGCCGTACGATTGCTTTACCAGAGAGAGAGAGAGAGGGGGGAAAAGAGGAGGGGGAGAGAGAGAGAGAGAGGGAGGAAGGGGGAGAAGAGAGAAGAGTTTTTAAAAACCAAGAGAATTGGGAAAAGAGGAATTTTTTTAAAAGGGAAAGAGGGGAGATGAGAGAGAGAAAAGGAGAGAGAGAGAGAGAGAAATAATGAAGGATATATTTTGTATGTTTATTTTAATATGTTGATATTAATGTATTTTTGTGATTTATGTAATTAATAGTAGAAAATGTAGTAGTAGGGAGTAGTAGAGTAGTAGTGGGTTTGTTTGTATAGTAGTAGTGTATAGTAGAGTAGTAAAAAAAAGTAAAAGTAGTAGTAGAGTAGTAGTATAGTAGTAAGTAGATGTAAGTAGTAGTAATAGTAGTAGTAAAAGTAGTAGTAGTATAAGTAGTGTTAGGTAGTAGTAGTAGGTAGTTTGTTAGTAGTAATAAATTTTAATGTGAGTAGTAGTTATAGAGTAAGTAGTAGAGTATAGTAAATAGTAATAGTAGTAGTAGTAGTAGTTAGTAGTAGTAAGTAATAAGGGAGTAATAGTGTAGTGTATAGTAGTATAGTTAAATAAAAGTAGTATAGTAGTAGAGTGTATAGTAGTTTGTAATAGTCTAGTAGTAGTAGTAGTAAGTAGTAAAGATAGTAGTAGTAGTAAGTGTATAGTATAGGTAATAGTAATAGTAGTAGGAGTAGTTTGTATAGTAGTGTAGTGTAATAGTAGTAGTAGTAAGTAGTATAGTAGTTAGTAGTAGTTTAAAATAGTTAGTAGAGTTAAATTTGTTAGTGAGGGAGTAGAGTAGTAGTTTGTAGTAATAGTAGTAGTAGTGAGTTAGTAGTAGTGTATATAGTATGAAGGTAAGTAGTAGTAGTAGTAGTAGTAGAGTATAGTAGTATAGTAATAGTAAATAATAGTAGTAGTTATATAGTAAGTGTAGTAGTGTAGTAGTAGTAGTTTTAGTAGTATAGTAGAATAGAGTAGTTAAAATAGTGTAGTAGTAATAGTAAATAGTGAGTTAGTAGTAATAGTAGTAGTAGTAGTTAGTAGTGTAATAGTGTAGTGTAGAGTAGTAGTAATAGTAGTAATAGTATAGTAGTAGTAGTAGTATAGTAGTAGTAATTTGTAATATATAAGGGAGTAGTGTGTAGTAGTAATAGTAGTAAAGAGTAGTAGTATTAGTAGTAGTAGTAGTATATAATAGAGTAGTTAATAGTTAAATAATGTATGTTTTGTAGTAGTAGTTTGTAATGAGTAATAGTAGTAGTAGTTAGTAGTAGTTTAAGTAGTAGTAATTAGTAGTAGGAGTAGTAAAATAGTAGTAGTAGTAGTGTAGTAGTAGTAGTAGTAAAGTAGTATAGTAGTAGTGTAGTAGTAGAGTATAGAGTAGTGTAGTAGTAGTTTTTATAGTGTAGTGTAGTAGTAAGTATAGTAGTGTAGGGTAGTGAGTTAAAGTATAATAGAGTAGTTAGATAGTAGTAGTAGTAGTAGTGTAATAGTATAGTTTGTAGAGGGAGTAGTTTGTAGAGTAAAAGGTAAAGATAAGTTAATAGTAATATATTAGTATAGAGTTAAATAGTAGTATATTTTTATATAGTATAGTAGTATAAAGTGTGTAGTGTAGAGTGTAGTTAAATAAGTAGGAAAAATTTTTATGTAGTAGTTTTAACAAATTTTAAAATATTTTTTTAAATTTTTGTATTTAAATTTTTTAAATGATTGTTAGGTTTTGTTAATGGTTGAGTATAAGGAAGTAGTAGTAGGTTTTTTTAATGTAAATTTTTTTTTTTTTGCCCCAATTATTTTTTTTTCCCCCTTTTTTGTCCCGTTAAACCCCTTAATTTTTGGAAACCCCCCAAAAATTGGTGCTCTTTTAATAAGGAAAAATTGGAGGGGGTGGAATTTTCCTTTATTATACTTTTTTTAAATTTTGTGTTGTTAATGCTTTTTTTTTTTTTTTTTTGGGTTTTTCTCCTTCCCCTTTTTCCTTTCCCCAATTTTCTTCCCCATTTCTCTGTTTTTCCCCCAAAACCCCCCCCTTAAAAACCCCCCCCCCCCCCCCCCAAAGGGAAAAAGAGGGGTAGAGAGGGGAAAAAAAAAAAAGAAAGAAAAGGGAAAAAAATTTTGTTTTTTTCCCATCCCTTTCCCCCCCCCACTCCCACCCCCTTTTTCCCTTTACCCCCCCTGAAACCCAAAAGGGGGGAAAAAGAAGGGGGAAAAAAGAGGAGGAGGAGAAGAAGGAGAAGAGGGGAGAGGGGGAAGGGAGAGAGGGGAAGGGGGAGAGGGGGGGAAGAAGGAAAGGGGGGGAAGAGGAGGGAGGAAAAGGAAAAAAAAAAAAAAGGGGAAAAAAAAAAAAAGGAGGGGGAGGAGAGAAAGGGGGAGAGAAGGGAAAGAAAAAAATTTTTGGGGGGCCCCCCCTTTTGGGGGCCCTTTTTAAAAAAAAAAAAAAAGGGGGGGGGAAAAAATAAAAAACCTTTTTTTAAAAAAAAAAAAAAACCCTTCCCCTTCCCCTCCCCCTCCTTTTTCCCTTCCCCCCTTTTTACCCCCCTTTCCCCCCCAAATCCCCAAAATTTTTTTAATCCCCCCCCCAAATTTTCCGGCCCCCCCTTCTTTCCCCCATTTCCCCCTTCCCCAAAATTCCACCCCCTTTTTTCCCCCCCAAAAAAAAAATAAAAAAAAAAATGACCCAAAAACAGAAAAGGAATGGAGGAGGAGAAGAATACAAAGGAAAAAACGGAGGGGGGAGGAGGAGGAGGAGGAGGAGAGGAGGAGAGGAGGAGGAGGGGGGGAGGAGGGAGGAGGGGAGGAGGGAGGGGGGAATGAGGAGGAGGTGGGGGAAGGAAGGGAGGAGGAGGAGGTGGTGGAGGAAGAGGAGGAGGAGGAGGAGGAGGAGGAGGAGGAGGAGGAGGAGGGGTAGAATGAGGAGGAGGTGGTGGAGGAGGAGGGGTAGAATGAGGAGGAGGTGGTGGAGGAAGAGGAAGGGTAAGAGGGAAAGGAGGAGGAGGAGCAGGAGGAGGAGGAGGAGGAGGAAGAAGCTGGAGGCGTAACTATAAATCTACAGAAGGAAGAAGACAGGTTGTCACGCCCTCTCCACTGATGTCTTCATTCAGAGGAGAGGAGAGAGAGAGAGAGAGAGAGAGAGAGAGACAGAGAGAGGCCGGAGGGAAGGTAGGAAAGAGGTAGGTAGGTGGGCAGTGAGGGAACGTAACGATGTAGTGGTGGGCTGGAAGAAGAAGAAGAATACAAAGGAATACAAAGGATACACAAACAGCAACAGTTCATTAGGTCTTTACATGGCTGTTTGATTTAACTACACTTCACTAACTAGATAATAAGAGAGAAAGGATCGGAAAGTAGAAGGTTCCTCCCCACCCACCCACCCATCCCTCCAGCCGAAGATGGCCGGAAAATGAAGGGATACCATGCAGTAATTATTGCAGTATAGAAAAACTGCATGGAATTTGTGAGGAAAGTTGAAAGCTGTAATCTATGGCTAACTACTACTATGTTTGTGGGGGTAGGTTTAGTGCTGTGATAGTAGGGTCATGTTATGTGTGTTTGTAATGGTGGGAACACAGGGGAGGAGGAGGAGGAGGTGGAGGAGGAGGAGGAGGAGGAGGAGGAGGAGGAGGAGGAGGAGGAGGAGGAGGAGGAGGGGAGGAGGAGGAGGAGGAGGAGGAGAGGAGGAGAATTAAGAGGAGTTGATGAAATTGGAATGAGGAAAGTATGTGGGCGAAGGAGAGAGAAGGAGAGAGTGAGGAGAGAGAGAGAAGGAGAGAGAGAGAAGAGAGAGAGAGAGAGAGGACGAGGGGGAGAGAGAGAGAGGAGGAGAGAGAGAGAGAGGAGAGAGAGAAATATTACAAAAGGGGAAAATGACGCGAAAGAACAAAAAATAAAAATAACGAAAAAAAACTAACTAGAAATAAAGAAAGAAAAAGAAAACAACGCTGCGGAATCATAGAAAAATAAGAGAGAGAGAGAGAAGGAGAGAGACGAGAGGAGAGAGAGAGAGAGAGAGAGAGAGAGAGAGAGGAGACGAGGAGAGAGAGACGAGAGAGGAGAGAGAGAGAGATAGGAGAAGAGCAAAGGACAGGAGCAGAGGAGGCGCAAAAGCAAGATAAGATTTAAGGTTTAGGTGATGTTGGCCTGAGATAAGGAGGAGGAGAGGAGGAGGAGGAGGAGGAGGAGGAGGAGGAGAAGGAGGAGGAGGAGGAGGAGGAGGAGGAGGAGGAGGAGGAGGAGGAGGAGGAGGAGGAGGAGGAAGAAAAAAAGGGGGGGGGACAGAAAAAAAAAAGAATAAGCAGAGAGAAGAGAGAGAGGAGAGAGAGAGAAAAGGGGAAAGGAGAGGGGGGGGGGGGGGGGGGGGGGGGGGGGAGAAAAGAAAGAGGAGAGAGAAGGAAGAGGAGAAAGAGAAGAGAGAGAGAGAGAGAGAGGACAAAAAAAATACACAACAACATACTTCCCCGTGTACTTCTCTTTAAAGCCAGTAATTTTCAAAGAAAAAGGTTGAGACCACACAGAGTGTAGTAAGAGTGGGGGGTGGGGTGGGGGGTGGGGGGTGGGGGGGTGAAGGGGTGGTAAAGGGGGGGGGGGGGGGGTAAGGGGGGGAGGGGGGGGGTTTTTAAAGTTAGGAGGAGAGGAAATGGGGGGAAAGGAATGAGGGAGGGGGGGAAAGAAAAGGGGAAAAGGGGAACGAGTGAAAAGGAGGGGAGAGAGAGAGAGAGAGAAAAGAGAGGAGAGAGAGAGGGGAGAGAGAGAGGGGGGAGAGAAGAGAGAGGGGAGAGAGGAGGGGGGAGGAAGAGGAGAGGGGAGAAAGGTAGACAAACAAGATTGGTGAACAGATAGACAAAATTTACAACCACACACACACATTTACACAAAACCCACAACACACATACACACCACACACACATAACACACCACACCAAAACACACACACACACACACACATAATATACATAGAGACTCCAGACCACTAAATATTTCATCGTAAGAATCACCTCATGAAGAACTCTATTTCTTTCACAAAACGATATGCCCACATGGATATATTATCTTATATTGTTAGATTAATTATTTTATGTTATTAATAGGGGGGAAGAGGGGGGATTAAAAATTAATTTAAAAAAAAAAGAGGAGAAGAAAGAGGAGGCGATGTGGAGGATGTGGAGGAGGTTTTTCCCAGAGCAATGAATGAGGAGAAGGGAGTGAAAGTCTACCACTACCACCATCACCACAACCACCACTACCACCATCACCACTACCACCACTACCACCATAACCACAACCACTACCACAACCACCACCACCATCATCCCCACTACCACCATAACCACAACCACTACCACCACCACCACCACAACCACCACCATCACCACAACCACCACCACCATCATCACCACAACAACCACCACCACTACTACTACTACCACTCTTACACATGATTACAGCTATATAAAAAGAAATTAGAACCACAGCTGACCAATAGTAGCAGCAGTAGTAGTAATAGAATAGAAAATAGTGTATGTAGTAGTGTAGTGTAGTAGTAGTGTAGTAAGTTTTAAAGCGCAGTAGTAGTAAAAGTAATAGTAGTAGTAGTAGAGTAAGAGATAGTAGTAGTAGTATAGTGTAGTAGTAAAAGTAGTATAGAGTAGAGTAGTAGGAGTAGTAATAGAAAAAAGGAGTAATAGTAATAGTAGTAGTAGTAGTAGTAGTAGTAGTAGAGTAGTAGTAGTAAATAGAAGCAGCCAAATAGTTAATAGTAAAGTAGTAGAGTAGTAGTATAGTTTGTAGTAGTAGTAGTAGTAGTATAGTAGTAGTAGTGTAGTAAATAGTTTGTATAGTAGTATAGTAGTAGAGTTTTAGTAGTAGTAGTATAGTAAGTAGTAGTAGTAGTATATTATGTAAGTAGTAGTAGTAGTGTATAGAGTAGTATAGTAGATAGTAGTAGTAGTGTGATAGTATAGTAGTATTAGTAGTAGTAGTAGTAGTAGTAGTAGTATAGTAGTAGTAGAGTAGGAGTAGTAGTAGTAGTGTTGTTGTAGTGTAGTATAGTATATGTAGTGAGTAGTAGTAGTAGTAGTAGTAGTAGTAGTAGTAGTAGTAGTATTGTAGTAGTATGTAGAAAATAGTAGTGAGTAGTAGTAGTAGTAGTAGATAGTATAGTAGTTGGGTAGGTTTTTTCAATTAACAACCTAATCATTTTGGGAGGAGGAAAGGATAACAGTACAAGACTAGGAAAAAAAAAAAACAGAGAGGAAGAATAGGGAGGAGGAGGAGGAGGAGGGGGGAGGAGGAGGAGGAGGGGGAGGAGGAGGAGGGGGGGAGGAGGGGAGGGGACAAGAAGGACCAGAAATAGGTAGAAGAAGAGGGGGACGAGGAGGAAAAAGGGTAGGAAGAGGAGGAGGGAAAAAAAACCCCAAAAAAAGGAGAAGGGAAAAAGAGAAAGGAGGGGGGAAGGAGGAGGAGAAGGGAAAAAGAGGAGGGAGGAGTGGAGGAGAGTAGTGAATTAATGCAATATAGCAGCAGGGGAGAGTACAGGTAAAGCAAGAAACATCCTACCTGAGCATTCCCTTTACAAGGTTGCGAAACTTCCACTACCTGCCCACGGGGAGCCCCAGATTTTCCCTCACGACTCCCCCCTCCCCCTCCCCCTCCTTCCTCCTTCCCCCCTTCTCCTCCCCCTCCCTTTTTCCCCCCCTACCTCCTCCTCCTTTACTCCTCACCCCTATCCTTTCCCTTCCTTTTTCTTTCTACTTCATTTTTTACGTTTTGAGGGGGTTTAAAAAAAGAGACGTGGCGTGTGTGGTGTGGGTGTGTGTGTGGTGTGTTGGTGGTGTATGTGTGTGTGTGTGTGTGTGTGTGTTGTTGTTGGTGTGGGGGTGTGTGTAAAAGATGATGTGGTTTTGGCAACTTCCCCCCTGCAAGAGGGGGAGGAGGAGGAGAGGAAGGAGGGGAGGAGAGGAGGGAGGAGGAGGGGAGGAGGAGGAGGGGGAGGAGGAGGGGAGGAGAAGGGGGTAAGAACAGGTTTGGTTTTCGCAGGGTAAGGAGAGGAGAGGAAGGAGGAGGAGGAAGGAGTAAAGGGAAGAGGAGATGAGGTAGGAGATGAGGGTAAGATGGGAATGAAAAGGAAGTTACGGCATGTAGGAGAACTGAAGGAAGAGAGGAAGGAAGGAGGTAAGGAAGAAAGGAAGGAGGTAAGGAAGAAAGGGAGGAGAGAAATAAGGAAGAAATTAAGGAAGAGAGGAAGATAGGGGGGTAAGGAAGAAAGGAAGGAGGGTGGTAAGGAAGAAAGGGAGGAGAGAAGTAAGGAAGAAATGAAGGAAGAGAGGAAGAAAGGAGGGTAAGGAAGAAAGGAAGGAGGGTGGTAAGGAAGAAAGGAAGGAGGGTGGTAAGGAAGAAAGGGAGGAGGGTGGTAAGGAAGAAAGGAAGGAAGGAGGATATAAATAAAGGAAGAAAGGGAGGAGGAGTAAGGAAGAATAAACCAAAAAGGAAGATAGAATGGCAAGGAGATGAAGAAAGAAGGAAAATAAAGGAAGAAGAAAAAATGGAGAAGTGCTGTAATGAAAATAGACGAAGAAGGAAGAGAGAGAGAGAGAGAGAGAGAGAGAGAGAGAGAGAGAGAGAGAGAGAGAGAGAGAGAGACAGAGAGAGAAAGACCACTAGAAGAAATACCTTTACCTGTCACTACTAATTAAGCGTATAACACACCTGTCTGTTAGCTGTCCTGCCTTCCAAAACCTTCCTTCTATTCGACAGTCAAGTCCCATTTTCTTCTTCACTATTTATACACATTTTCTCTTTTGAAGGGGTAACTTGTAGGTAGCATTTTCTCCTTCCCTTTCATCCATTGTTATCGTGGCATCTCTCTCTACCCATTCTCTTCTTTCTTCTCTCTCTCTCTCTCTTCTCTCTTCTCTCTTTCTCTACTCTCTTCTCTCTCTCTCTCTCTTTTTTCCTTTCTTCTCTTCTCTTTCTTTCTTTCCATCAACATAAAGTGCCTCACCTCACCACGAAAGCCCATTTAAAAATACCTGTTTCAGATGCTCACCTCAGATTTTGCTTTCGTCTCTTCTCTCTCTTTTCTCTTCTCGCTCTCTCTCTCTCTCTTCTCTCTCTCTCTCTCTCTCTCTCTCCTCTCTCTCTCTCTCTCTCCGTGAACCCACAAACAGAAGGGTGTGCGACAAAATACATGGAGAAGGAGAAGAAGAAGAAGAAGAAGAAGAAGAAGAAGAAGAAGAAGAAGAAGAAGAGGAGGAGGAGGAGGAGGAGGAGGAGGAGGAGGAGGAGGAGAGGAGGAGGAGGAGGAGGAGGAGAAAGCCTGAGTAAACAACGGTGGAATATTATACTACTTGGGTGGTCTCTCTCTCTCTCTCTCTCTCTCTCTCTCTCTCTCTCTCCCCTCTCTCTCTCTCTCTCTCTCTCTCAAGCGGGCGGTGACGTCTCCTTCAGCACCTTCGTCAGGAACTGGTTGGATGATCATAAAAATTTCGCTGTTTACACTGCCAATCATGTCTTTATGTTCTCGCTAAACAGGAACCGAGAGTGAGAAGTTTAGTGTGCAAACAGGAGGAGGAGGAGGAGGAGGAGGAGGAGGAGGAGGAGGAGATTGAGGAGGAGGAGGAGGAGGAGGAGGAGGAGGAGGAGGAGGAGGAGGAGGAGGAGGAGGAGGAAGAAGAGGTTGTGAGAAAGTACTGCTGTTTTCTCTGTCTTGATATTACGTTATGAATGCGGTTTTTTTTTCTTCTCTTCTCTCTCTCTCTCAGGCACGTTCCCTTTCCCTCTCCCCTTCCACTCCATGTATCAACCATCTCATTGACTATTTCTCTTCCATCCACATAATCCTCCACCCCTCTCTCTCTACCACGTTCTCTCTCTCTCCTCTCTTTCTCTCTCTCTCCCCTCTACCACGGATTAATTTCCTTTTCATCACTAACCATCGTCTCATGTTACCTATATGCATCCTGAACCCCATTTTCTATTACTGGCAAAATAGGGAAAATAGGGGAAACTTTGCTATTTTTTGGGTGCTAGAAACGAGGTAAAATTGTGTCTAGGGAAAAGGGAAAAAGGTAAGGCCGGAAGTGGTTATTTCTAGGGGGGAAGGGTGTCAGGTTACAGTGAGGAGTAAGGGTAATTTTGTCCTCCTTGGGATGTGAAGGGCCTATCCTCTCTCTCTCTCTCTCTCTCTCTCTCTCTCTCTCTCTCTCTCTCTCTCTGTCCTCTCTCTCTCTCTCTCTCTCTCTCTCTCTCTCTCTCTCTCTCTCTCCAACAATGGGTTTATTATTGATCTTGGAGGTGAAAGATAGCAGGTGGTGGTCGTTGTAGTAGTAGTAGTAGTAGTAGTAGTAGTAGTAGTAGTAGTAGTAGTAGTAGTGGTAGTGGTAGTAGTAGTAGTAGTAGTAGTAGTAGTAGTAGTAGTAGTAGTAGTAGTAGTGGTGGTGGTGGTTTAAGAGAAGGAAAATGGCTAATTCCGATGATAATGAAGATTAGATTAATTAAGAGGAAGAGGAGGAGGAAGGAGGAAAAGAAGAGAAGAGGATTAGGAGGAAGAGGATGAGGAAGGAGAAAGAGGAAGAGGAAGAGGAATAAAGAGGAGACAGATAGGAATTTCAGGCAGAAGATGACAGCATACTCATAAATCTGTCACCACCATCCTTTCTTCCTCCTCCTCTTCCTCTTCTTCTTCCTCCTGTTCCCTTCAGCACTCAGCGCGGGACTGACACATTAACAGCTTCGTAAACGAGGTTGTTGCCACCATAACGAGGAAGTTGATGCGAAACGTGATGACATGACGAGGCTCGAGCGAGAGAGAGAGAGAGAGAGAGAGAGAGAGAGAGAGAGAGAGAGAGAGAGAGAGAGAGAGAGAGAGAGAGAGAGAGAGCATACCAAGTCCTCATAAACGTAGGTCACACTTCGAAGTCTTCACCCCCCCTCCCCTCAACTCCCTTTCCATACCCCAACCTCCCCCCTTCCCCCAACCTCCCCTCGGGCACTGGGTATGGTCCATGGAGGCTGTGGGTAGGCTGGGAAAATAAGTACCCCGTCGGTAGGCTGTCTATGGGAGGAGGAGGAGGAGGAGGAGGAGGAGGAGGAGGAGGAGGAGGAGGGAAGGAAGAACAACCGTGTACGTGAGCAAAGGTGCCTGAGGTAGAACGTTCACCCGTCTCTCTCTCTCTCTCTCTCTCTCTTCTCTCTCTCTCTCTCTCTCTCTCTCTCTCTCTCTCTCTCTCTCTCTCTCTCTCAGACAAATGCATTTTTTGTTTCTCTTAATATATTTCCCTCCTTTATTTTATCATGCATTAGTGGTCGTGGCTGAATGCACTGAGGGTTAGTCACACACACACACACACACACACACACGTGGAGGCTCTCAAGGATCTAATGAAGGTATACGCGCACCTGGTCTCGTCTTTACATCCTGGTTCCAATTTGTATCTCATCACGCACCGCTGCCCGCCTCTCCTTCTGATGTAGCACTGCAAACTATCATTAACCTCTATATCTGATGCTGCAATGATATCTTCAGTCATTATAGGCAGTCATGGTCTTTGGTTGCATGGGCTTTGTTGCACCTCCTCTCTCTCCTCCTCCTCCTCCTCCTCCTCCTTCTTCTTCTTCTCCTGCCTCATTAACGTCTTCTGATACCTCAAAACCTCTTCACTACGTCTCCTACCTGCCCCTGCTGCTGCATTTTAGTATCATTTTCAAAAAACTTCAATAAAATAATTATATACATTTAAAGGCAGTCACGTATTTTTTTATTATTTTCAAACATTTTTATATATATATATTTATAGGAAGTCGTGTATTTCTGTATTATTTTCAAACTTAAAGTCAGTCATATATTGTCGAATTATTTTCAAACTATTTCATATATATATATAGTTCTCTTCAGTTCTATATATTGACTTTATATGACCTCAAGTAATCAAAAAGGTTTATTTAAATTTGTTTCGTATAATTTCGAATAATAATTTTTCCGTATACATTTATTTACGTATTATTTTCAAACCATTTCATATATACAGGCCATACCAGCTATTTCTATACTTTTACTTCATATGACGTCAAGAAACCATAAAGGTATATTAAATATTCATGTACCAATTATATTTTCATGAAAGTTAAGTAATTTCTGTATTGCTCTCCATTAATACATCAGTTACGTGGCAATATTATTTTGTGCGTCATGCTACTTCAGGGTTTGATCTCTGACATAAGTTCTATTCAAGACAATTTCGCGTATTCTTGATGACTTACACATCATCTGACATGCTGAAGATCCACTGAGCTCTATAATAACATATATATATAGACATATATAACATAGTTCATATAGAGCTCAGTGTGAAGATCCCAGACACAGCGATATCACAAACATCGAAATAAAAAAATACCTCATATTTACATAGTTCTCTTTCTCTATAGCTACATATTTCATCTAGGACTACTTTCTTCTTCACCTCACCAAGTACTAATCATTATCACTAAGCAAAACTAATCAACAATCACGCAAATCTACAGATCATAACAGGGAAAGGAGAACTAATGACGTCGAGTACAGCAAGAACACAAGGTCGGCTGATCGAGAGAATCCTACCCTAGCTTTCCCTCCTCTTCATCCTTCCTCCCGTATCACCTACACCCTCCTTGCACGGGCACTTCTCCGGCAGGCAGGTGGAGGTAAGCAAGGTCCCGGGCAGAGGGGAGGAGGGCCTGTGACTCAGTAAACAGTGGAGGTGCAAAAAAACGTGCGCGAGGCGTGGCTTGCGGGGACACATGAGTCAGAAGCCAGAGTCGCGGTGCCGGGACGCGGGTCGTGACGCGCTGCCTCGCTGAACGGAATTCCTACCATGTCTTAGGGTAGCAGTGGTGCCAAATCTCCCTGTTTTTCTTTGGCGTTACACTTTTAAACACACCCTATTCCTTTGTTTTCACGTTTTTTCCTATAACTATTTATTCTTTATCGCTATACTACACGGGGTATGTTGGTGTGAGGTATGAGATGTCTCGGAAATTGTGGGATTTGGATTAGAAAGCATAGGGATGGAGGGAGAGTGGCAAGGGGGTGATGAGGCAAGGGAAGCTGAGTCCATTCACAAGCAGGTCTTCAATGTTGCACAGCCCTTTAATGCCCTGCCTCAGATGCGACTGCCGAGAGTGTTATGTGACGTAGCCAAGACCTTAGCGATGATACCCGACGGGGAGCCGACAAAGGGCCTGCCGAGGGGTGGGGAGAGAGAGAGAGAGAGAGAGAGAGAGAGAGAAGAGGAGAGAGAGAGAGAGAGAGAGAGAGAGAGAGAGAGAGAGAGAGAGAGAGAGAGAGGGGCAAGTCAAGTAAGTGATGGAAAATAAATAGAAAAGTGTTAGTTTTTGCGAGTATTGTTGACTTGCTATTGAATGAAGTTTACGTTGACAGATATGAAGACTATATTAAAACATAATGAACATACTACGTCGAGTTTCAATAGAAGATAGAGCGAACACACACACACTTAACACACACACACACACACACACACACATACTATCACAGCCAGAATCTGCACGTGCGTCTCCGTTCCATTGAGGAGGTGAGTCGGCTCGGCCCAAGTGCAGCACGAGGCAGACAGGTTATAGAATCAAGGGAAGGGAGTTATCATCGCCGGTTATCAAGATCAGTTTATGAAGCGGCGAGGTGTGAGGAGGCCCGCAGGGGAGGAGGCAGAGGGGGGGAGGTGGGGGGGGGGCTTTGTTGCACCTCCTCTCTCTCCTCCTCCTCCTCCTTCCTCTTCTTCTGCCTCATTAACGTCTTCTGATACCTCAAAACCTCTTCACTACGTCTCCACCTGCTACCTGTTTTGTGTGTGTGTGTGTGTGTGTGTGTGTGTGTGTGTGTGTTGTGTGTGTGTGTGTTCGAAGTTACGCACATATGTCTGTTTATCTCTGTGTGCACATCAATTATCACTAGTTAGGGGGTATGTGTGAGCTACGTACACACACACACACACACACGGCCCCTTCCTGCCTGACTGAGGGGAACAGGGGAGAGGACAGAGATAAAACAGGCCTCTCCTTCCCCTCTCCTCCCCTACGTAACCTCGCCCCTTGCCTCCCCTCTTCCTCCACCTCTTCTCTTCCCTCCTCTCTTTCCACGTCATTCATTCAGCATCTCGAAAGGAATGTGGAAGAAAAAGGGAACGTGGAGGAGGAAGAACAGTTAGGGACGAGGGGAAAAGACGTAATGACGATGAGGGGAAAGGGATGAGAGGATAGGAAAGACGGGATGTAGATGGAAAAGGAAAGAAGGGAAACGAGGAGGAGGAGGAAGGGACGAAATAATAGAAGGTAATGGAGATGAAGGGAAAGGAATGATAGGATAGGAAAGATGTAGTTGGAGAAGGAGAGAAAGGGACTAAAGTTAGGATAATAAGTACTCCTCTTCCTTCTTATCGTCTTCCTTTTATACAAGCATCACGTTTATGAATTTACTGTATA
Source organism: Chionoecetes opilio (assembly GCA_016584305.1). Classification (NCBI taxonomy): domain Eukaryota; kingdom Metazoa; phylum Arthropoda; class Malacostraca; order Decapoda; family Majidae; genus Chionoecetes; species Chionoecetes opilio. The sequence goes on along the minus strand of JACEEZ010005619.1, from coordinate 20,391 downwards.
ATGAAGAAAATGAACTCCCAATTATAACCTTGCCTTTACTGTGCCTCTCTTACTTTACTATCACAAACTACATCAATTTAACTTGTATTTGTTTTAGTATTTAAGTTCATTTACTCTTGTTTGTATAATTATGTTGCCTTTTTTGGTTTGTTTTTTTACTGTAGCCTATGCCTGCGGATGAAAATAAAATGATTACTATTATCATATTATTATTACAGTAAAGCGTTCATGAATACCAAAATGCCCTTGGGTCTCTCGATGTGGCTCCTTAAAGCCCTTCACACAACACGCATTAGAAGGGTCGTCGTGTCCATGGAGGTAGTATGGGATAGATGTCGTCTTTTCCTACTGTTGCTCTTCCTTCCTCCTTCCTCCTCCTCTTGCTCTTCCT
>JACEEZ010005619.1:7500-15000 GCA_016584305.1 Chionoecetes opilio | reverse complement strand
AGGCAATGATGCAACCTGCCCCGCCCTCCCCTACTACCCACTGGTGTACCTGGTGTGTAGTGCTTCCCGCCATCGTCAATTAACAGATTGGCTTCCCCCGCTCCCTCGGTGTTGTAAAAAGCCAGATCAATTGACGACTATCAATATAAAAGACTTACTAAGATAAAAGTCAGTTGATCTAGTAAGTAAAGTAGTAAGTAAGTAAGTAAGTCTAAGCAAGTAAAGAGTAAATGAAGTCAAATGAAGTAAAAGAGTAGGTAAAAAGAAGCGTTAGGTTTATGAAGCGCGTCAGAAGCAGCAACACATAAGGCACAACACACTCAGAAATAAGGGGTATATTAAGGGTAGAATTGTTACATCGCACCATCACTACCCTTTTTAAACCCTATGTCCAGGCTGGAGGGTAGATGCTGCCGATTATACCCTTCATCTACCCTTTATCTACCCTTTTTAGACGAGAGGGATGAGAAAGGGTATATTTGGGGTTGGAAAAGGGTATATTTAGGGTTGCAAAAGGGTATATTTGTACGGGTAGAAAAAGGGTAGCAGTATTTCATCACTACAAACACCCTTTTTCTACCCTTCTTTTCTGAAGTGTAGTAAGTAAAGTAGTAAGTAAGTAAGTAGTTTAGTAAGTAAAGAGTAAATAAAGTAAAATGAAGTAAAAGAGTAGGTAAAAAGAAGCGTTAGGTTTATGAAGCGCGTCAGAAGCAGCAACACATGAGGCAGAAGAGTCTCCGTCTGGGCTTCGTCTGTACACCTGCAGCCCTGAGTCATGAGGGGCGCGGCGCCAGACTATATACTGTGTTGATGTTTGATCGCTTATAGTGGCTCGAAGGCATGTTTTTACGCGTTAAAGTCGTTGTTTGTTTGTGGTGGTGGTGGTAGTGGTGGTTCAACGACTCTTATCATCATCATAACTTATTTTTTCTAACGCTCTATCCGTGAAATCGCTCATTCCCGTCTTAAAACACCGTCAAATATACTTCAATAAGAGAATAACCTATTTTTTACCCCTCCACGCCATTCTAAACATCATAACTTCTTTTTTCTAACTCTATATCCGTAAAATCACTCATTCTCGTCTTGAAACACCGTCATACCAAAATAAGAGAATAAACCCATTTTTTACCAAGCCACGCAATCTATACAAACTAGAAAAAAGATCCTCCTTTGGTGAACTTCTTTTTTCTAACACTCTATCCGTAAAATCACTCATACTCGTCTTAAAACCCCATCAAAAATCCTAAAATAAGAGAATAAACCTACTTTTTCCCCCTCCACGCCATCTAAACAAAGTAAAAATAATCGCTCATCCCCGTCTTAATTAATTAAAATCACGTTAAAAATACCAAAAATATATTAGAATAAACATGTACTTTTTTCCCATCCACGCAATCTAAAATGAAAAGTAAGAAAAAAAAAGCGTAACCCCCCTCCCCATATGGGAAAGACTTGGTGAACCTTAGAGAACGCCTAAACGTCACTCATACCGAGCCTTCACGTCCTCCAGTGACACCATTATCAGCGTCACGTCTCTTTACTGCTGCAGGAGGTGACGGTGCGGCCAAGAGACCCCCGCCCTCCCGCCCTTCCCTCCCCGCCAGTCACTCACTCCAGCCACGCCCTTGGGACCCGGGATTCAAACTCGTGAATGCAGCAAAAAAAAGGTGTAGGATGATAGGTTGTTGTCTTAATTGGAGGTGTTTGGTGATATGGCGGGATTAAGAGTATCTGGAGTAGTAGTAGTAGTAGTAGTAGTAGTAGTAGTAGTAGTAGTAGTAGTAGTAGTAATAGTAGTAGTAGTAGTAGCAGTAGTAGTTCTAGTAGTAAAATAGTTTATTGGAGCATTTGGAATAGTTGAAACAATGATACTGGTAGCGATGGGAATAGTATAGTAATAATAGTAGAAAGTAGTAGTAGTAGTAGTAGTAGTAGTAGTAGTAGTAGTAGTAGTAGTAGTAGTAGTAGTAATATGATAGCTTGTTGGAACATTTGGAATAGTAGAAGCAATGATAATGGTGGCGATGGTATATGAGTAGTAGTAGTAGGATAGTATAGTATATAGTAGCAGTAGTAGTAGCAGCTGTTGTTGTAATAGTAATAGTAGCAGTGGTGTCAAAGGCAAGAGTCAAACCAAGACGTGACTTATCAAGACTATCAACTCTTTTGTCAGCAAGGGCGCGGCGTTTAGGTGGCTACACTCTTAGAAAAAAAGGGTAGGAAAAGGGTAGAAAAAGGGTGTTTGTAGTGGTGAAATACTGCTACCCTTTTTCTACCTTTACAAATATACCCTTTCGGATCGACGCAAATATACCCTTTTCTAACCCTCTAATCTAAAAAGGGTAGATAAAGGGTAGATGAAGGGTATAATCGGCAGCATCTACCCTCCAGCCTGGACATAGGGTTTAAAAAGGGTAGTGATGGTGCGATGTAACAATTCTACCCTTAATATACCCCTTATTTCTGAGAGTGTATATATATAAGGGCGAAGATACAAAGAAACCAGTATACACCATGACCGCTTCCTGACCCTTCCTCCATAGTTTACGCTTTCATTCAGGTGCCGTACAGGTCTTTGATAACCCAGGTCACCTCTGAGGGCGCCGCAAGATAGGTCAACGTAAACCTCCTCCAGAAGACAGTGTTAGAATGTACACGTCAGAGAAGGCTGAAAGTACACATGTTTTTGAATAGGTGTGATTTAGTCTTATTTTTTTTAGTGTACGAGTTAATGGTAGTAGTCTCATCTTATCGTTGTACGCGAAGGACATGAGACTGCGTCATTGTAAAGCTTGTGATGGTAGTTAAGCATTGTCTTATTAAGTGTTGTCGAAGTCTTTTAAATTTATGCGTTTTGTTTGTCCTTTATAGTCCGTGTTTTTGTTATTCATACGTATATTTTTCAGCATCTGTTTCATATTTTTCAAGGCACCTGTTATCATTTTTCAAGGCATCTGTTTTTATATTTTCAGGCATCTGTTATATATTTTTCCAAGGCATGTTATCATATTTCAAGGCATGCGTATCATTTTCAAGGCTCTGTTATCATATTTTCAAGGCATCTGTATCTATTTTTCAAGGCATCTGTTATCATATTTTTCAAGGCATCTGTTATCATATTTTTCAAGGCATCTGTTATCATATTTTTCAAGGCATCTGTTATCATATTTTTCAAGGCATCTGTTATCATATTTTTCAAGGCATCTGTTATCATATTTTTCAAGGCATCTGTTATCATATTTGACTACGATTTATTTGATATATTTTACGTAGGTACGGTCATTATTCTTTCACTATTATATAATTCTCGACGTATTTGTTTCATCTTGTTGGTATATTCGATTCTTTATAAACTTCTGCGTATACATTTCGTTATTTTTTTATAGTTTCATGTTAGTATTTTTCATCACTATATTTATTCCTCATTTTTGTATTAATTTATCACTCTCTATATTATATTTCATGTTTTTTGGTTTTTGTTATCCTATATTTTCAACTCGTCGATATTTTTTTTTCTTGATAGTTATATTTACGTTTTCTATTTCAGGAGTTTAATTCAGTTTCTTTATATTTATTCCCGCTAATCTTGGCTCATCTAAGTACCGCTCTTGCCATCCATCCAGTTACTCGTTTTACTAATTCACAATGTTGATTCTTGTCACGTTTTAGATGTAAAAGTAAGAAAAACCAAATATTCTCTCTCTCTCTCTCTCTCCTGTCAACTCTTTTTAGTTCCTTAAAACGACGAAATAGTGAAGTTTATTGTTGATCTATTTCTTACTAAATGCGTACCCTCTCTCTCTCTCTCTCTCTCTCTCTCTTACACACACAGCCAATCTCTCTTCAACGTCACGGTTATGAAGACAAATAAAAGCTTACCTTCCACCCAAAGCTTATGTACATCGGTGAGCAGCTCTCTTTTTTTCCTCTCTCTCTCTCTCCTCTCTCTCTCTCTCCTCTCCATCTCTCAATCTCTCTCTCTCTCTCGTTCTTCTCTCTCTTCTCCCCTTTCTCTTACACCTCACCACACCAGCCAATCTATCCTCAACGTCAAGGTAATAAAGACAAATGATAACTTACCTTCCACCCAAAGCTTCTGTACATCGGTGAGCAGCGTGGCACTCTTGAGACCCACGCAGAAGGTGGCGAGCACGAGCAGCGCCACGAAGAGCACCTTGCCCGCGTGTTTGTGGCTGAACAGGCCCAGTTGTAGGAGCTGGACCTGCAGCTTCGTCCGCACCCACAGGGCCGCCCGACTGCCCGTCGCCCGCCCCTGAGGACATGAAGAAAGGATATGGTTAGTACAGGGCAGGAAAAATAATAATAATAATAATAATAATACACTTTGAAAAATACGTGGAAAAGTACATGTTGCGAAAAATTAATAACAAAAAACTTGAAATATCTATAATATAAAAAGTGAAGTATGAATACAACACTTTGGAAAAAATATATAGATACGTGGTTAGTGAAAGGAGGAAAGTACGTTGATTAAATATATGTAGTAGCGAAAAATAGTAACCGAAACTTGAAAAATATGATACAAAGAGTGAAGAATGAATGCAAAACTTTCGGAAAAAAAAAATATCGACGAGTTGAAAACGTATAGAATGACAAAAAACCAAAAAACATGAAATATAATATAGAGTGATAAATGAATACAAAAATGAGGAATAAAATTAGTGATGAAAAATACCAACATGAAACTATAAAAAAATAACGAAATGTATACGCAGAAGTTTATAAAGAATCAACTATACCAACAAGATGAAAAAAATACGTCGAGAATTATATAATAGTGAAAGAATAATGACCGTACCTACGTAAAATATATCAAATAAATCGTAGTCAAATATGATAACAGACGCCTTGAAAAATATACAGTCTGGAAAATAACAAAATAACACGACTATAAAAACGACAAAAAAACGCATAAATCAAAAGACTTCGACAACACTAATAAGACAATGCATTAATTACCCATCACAAGCTTTACAATGACGCAGCTTCTCATTGTCCTTCGCGTAACACCGAATCAAAAGATGAGACTTAACTACCAATTAACTCGTACACTAAAAAAAATAAGACTAAATTATACCTATTCAAAAACATGTGTACTTTCAGCCTTCTCCTCCCTTCATTCCCCCATCCTCACCCCATCCCACCCCCATCACCCCTTCTTCTTCCCATCCCACACATTACAGCCCTTCCCTCTCCCCCTTCATTCCTCCCATCCCACACTACACCCCTTCCCTTTCCCCCTTCCTTGCTCCCCCCATCACCCCTTCGTCTTCCCATCCCACACATTACACTCCTTCCCTTTCCCCTTCATTCCTCCCATCATCACCTCCTCCCATCCCACACTACACCCCTTCCCTTTCCCCCTTCCTTGCTCCCCCCATCACCCCTTCGTCTTCCCATCCACACATTACAGCCCTTCCCTCTCCCCTTCCTTCCTCCCATCCCACACTACACCCCTTTCTTTCCCCTTCCTTGCTCCCCCCCATCACCCTTCGTCTTCCTCCCACCATTACACAATTCCCTTCCATCTCTAATTAAGCCCAGCACTCTACCCCTTCCCCCTTCAGTACTAAGCCCCTCCTTCCTTCCTTCTACCCCTTTCCACCTTCACCCTTTTTCCCTTTTCCCCCCCCCAACACACTGTTACTGATGTTAATTACATGCAAGCTCCATTAAAGTTGGGGGCGCCACGTTCCTTTCTCTCCCCCTCTCCACCCCTTCCCCCTCCTCCTTCCCTTCCTCCACCACCCAAGAATATAAACTGTTGACTTGATGTGTAAAAACGATAAAAAGCATCATTAAAGTTTCGTGTGTGTGTGTGTGTGTGTGTGTGTGTGTGTGTGTTGTGTGTGTGTGTGTGCGTGCGTGCGTGCTGCGTTCTCTCCTCTTTATTCTTTATTTCCTATCTTCTCTCTCTCTCTCTTTATTTCCTTCTCTTTATTCCTTATTTCCTATCTTCTCTTCTTCATGTGATGTTCTCTCTCTCTCTCTCTCTCTCTCTCTCTCTCTCTTATTCCTTCTCTTTATTCCTTATTTCCTATCTTCTCTTCTTTATGTGATGTTCTCTCTCTCTCTCTCTCTCTCTCTCTCTCTCTTTGATATACTACGCTGTCCTGTCGATATTCTTGGTTTAGTGATGATGGTGATAGTGATGATAAAGTGATGACAATATGGAAGGGGGTGGATAAGAGTCGTGCTTTGATCGTGCTCATCACTCAACTTCATCACACACACGCACACACACAAGGGGTGGGGTGGGGGGGGGGGGTTAGTATAAAAAAAAGTCGTGCGTTCGTATATAGCTAGTATTATTTCTACGTTACCATTCTCTTCATTCTTATTTATATCTGACAACACTTTTTTCCTCCCTTCCCTTGCCTGACTTATTATGAGGTGGAAGAGAGGAAAGAGGAAGAGGAGGAGGAGTAAGAAAATAAGGAAAGAGTAGAAGGAAGAGAGGGAGGAGAAGAGAGAGGAAGTAAGAACATAAGAAGGAGAAATGGAAAGAGAGGAGGAAGAAGGAAGAGGAGGAGAAGGAAGAGGAGGAGGAGTAAGAACATAAAAAGAAGAAAATAAGGAAAGAGTAGGAGGAGGAAGGAGAAGGAAGAGGAGGAGAAGGAAGAGGAGGAGGAGTAAGAACATAAAAAGAAGAAAATAAGGAAAGATAGAAGGAGGAGGAGAAGGAAGAGGAGGAGAAGGAAGAGGAGGAGAAGGAAGAGGAGGAGGAGGAGGAGGAGGAAAAAGGAAGTTCAGGGGAATGAAGAAAAAGGATATTTAATGAAGGGAACAGTACAACATAAAATCAATCGTTAAAATCGTTAAATCAAGGAAAATAAATGAAGAAGAAAAAACGAGTTAAAAGTAAACAAGAATCTTTATGAGGCGCAGGAAAAGGAGGCGCAGGAAAAGGAGGAGAGGAGGAGAAGGAGAGGCAGGAAAAAGGAGTTCGCGAGGAAAAAGGAGAGAAAAGCAGAAAAGAGAACGCAGGAAAGGAGACGCAGGAAAAGGAGACGCAGGGAAAGGAGACGCAGGAAAAGGAGACGCAAGAGACGAAGGATAAATTGATGAAATGAAGAGAAAACGAGATGGGAGAAGGAAAAGAACAAAGGAAATAAGGAATAAAGGAAAGAATATAGGAAAATAATATCATCAAGGCAATGGAGTTAAAAGAAGAGAGATTGAGACACAAAAGAAGAAAATATGAGAATAATAAAGAAATAGGAAAAAAGACTAAATAAACAGAAATTACGTAAACACGATAAGTAAACAAAAACAGAACCAAACAAGGGGACATAAAGAAACACGATAACAAAGAAGGAAATAAAAAAAAGAGATAAGAGGGAGTAAAAAATAACAGGAAAAAAGTGTTGTGAGGAAGAGAAGAAAAGAATAGACAGAGAGGGAAGAATAAAGGAGAAAAAGAAAGAGAAACTAGAAGAGGAAAGGGGGTTGAAGAAAGCAGGATAGGAAGTGTTA
>JACEEZ010005619.1:0-5000 GCA_016584305.1 Chionoecetes opilio | reverse complement strand
ATGCGGTACGGGCTTGGGGGCGGGTTCTAGGAGGTGGCGTCCTGGCGTGGGCGTCATGGCGTCGGGTGGGGATCGCGGCAAACACCTCGCCGAACAATAACTTTCTTTCCCCATCAGCTTCCCTGGACGACCCTCGTGCGTTTACCTGTCCTGCCTCCCTCCCTGTCCTCGCTCAGCCCCGCCCCGCCGCTCCCGGACCCCGGCGCGTGGTGGGCGGGGGCGTGGGGCGTGGGGGTGAATGAGGACCTCGGTGGCGCCTGAGTGTGAATATTCTGTCTTTAAATAAGCGTCTGGCAGGACCTTCGTAAGGGCTGTGTCGGGATCACGAGGTGTGAGGATGAGGGGGAGGCAGGAGGCGTGCAGGAGTCGGGTGAGCGTGAGTGAGGTGTGAGTGAGTGTGTTGGTGTGTGCGTGGTGGTGGCGAGCAGCAGCAGCAGCAGCAGTGGTCCTGGCGCCACAACATACGCCAGCCAGGGCAAGGGAGGGAGAGAGAGCGCGGGCGGGCTGTGTGGTGGTGGCGGCCACTCACACCCAAGGGGCAGCGAGGAGCAGCACCAAGACTAATCTGCCGCAGCCTCAGCCTCAGCCCTGGCCACCCTGGGGACCAGACCACCCTGGCGCGGGCGTTCCCTGAGGGTGGGCGGCGCTGAGGGCTGCGTGGAGGCCTCGGGGTGACGCGCTGCGGAGGGGGAGCACAACAACACACAGAGGAGGGGCCAGGCCATCACTTACCTTGTTAATATGGGCGAGGGCGGTGCGGGCGTCTGCCCAGCTAGTTCTAGTGCACAAGTCTTCATGCGGGCGGGCCTCGTACGCCCACACACCGCCCTCACCAACACTTTCCTCGCCTCCCACGGCGATGGCCATGTCACACAACACAATTCACTGCAGAGCCGCGTCGGGAGCGGCTGGTCCTCTGCCGGACACTGTGGGCCAGCACGTTAGAGCACAGGGGGCGGCGGCCCCCATCCCTGCCACATGACACCTGCCACGCTCACACGCTCACTGTACAGCGCCCATCACACCCACCAGCACAACAATCCTTCCCACAGGGCCAACATGCGTCTACTAAACGATTTCGCCGCACAACGTTGTCTTGTGCCTCAGCGGCGGAGGGAGGAGCCAGCCGCGGCACCGCCTCCCGCCTCACCCCATTGGCCGCGCGCCGTTGTCAAGGCAACGGGGCCGCTGGAGTGCGGGCCACCCACATCGCGGCCGCACAAGTGGCACCGCCAGAACCAAGATAATTCCTAAATTGTTGGAGCTGGAAAAGAAGGGCGGCCATGAGTGGGACTACGGCCCACAGCCTCATGCCGGGCTGCGGCGGCCTACACTGTCGCCGCCGCGGCCTCGCCGTCGCCCAAGCCTCTCCAAGCCATAGAGCAGCCACGGCCAGTAGGCCACTTGAGAGTCCCAATGGTCCCGCGGCCTCCGTCCCGACTGACGCAAACTCAAGTTACAAGCGTGCTTCCTTTTTACGTCAATATAAAGATCGTGAGCCTCATCGCCGGCTGTCACCGAGGCTCCTGCCGCCCCTGCTCCCCCAACCACCGCTGCCTCGGAAAAAATAAAACTCGCTGAGAGAACGAGGCGGCGCGCCTATCACCGCCTGATCTGCCTCCCAACACATGGCTCCCCGTCATTTAAATTACGGCCCTGATCCTCCCCCCTTATCACAGGCCGCGGGGAGGCGTCTCTCGCCCCTATACGCACATATGGGCGTCCGCAGCCCGCACGTGTGGCCCCACTTGGCACCCCGCTGAGCCCCTCCCTCCCTCCACCTTCCTCCACCACAGCCTCCGCCTCCCTCCACCTCTCCGGTACCTGGAGGGCGCACGAGGGTCGCGGAGAAGCGGGTGGTCACTCATCGCGGCTGGTCGTTAAAATGCGAGCAGAGTATGAGTCATGGGGCGGCCGCCAGAGGGAGAGAGACGCAGGGCCTCTCTCTCGCCCTCGCTCTCTGCTACCGCCTCCCCAAAAAAGCTACACAGTGAATTATATCTACTCTTCATTACTTCCATATGCAAATGAGGGTGCGCAGGGGAGGGGGTGGCGGGCCCAGGGAGGGGGGTGTAACAGGGGCAGGCATGGGGAGGGCAGGCGAGGCTTTTATCATGTGTTACAGTACATCTAAAACTTGAGACGATAGCTGGGGTACTTTGCTTCTTGCTTATGAAATGCTTCCCTTGACATCGTTTTTCCTTAGTACAACCAACCATCTCCACCTCTCTCTCTCTCTCTCTCTCTCTCTCTCTCTCTCTCTCTCTCTCTCTCTCTCTCTCTCTCTCTCTCTCTCTAATACCCGTGGTGTAGCGCTAGGAGGGTACAAGTTGGGTGGTCTATATGTGACATCTTCATCCAATCCTGCCTTGTGTGATCCTTCCGCTAGGGGCACACAAAGCTCAGTCTCCCTTGCACCAGCCTGGGCGTCGGGGCTGTCTGAGAGAGGCTGCGGGGCGACTCTAAACCTCCCAACCACTAAGTCGAAAGTCCTAAACCCCTACTATAGGTTACCACTCTTAAGGATTTCTGGGAGGAGTTTCTGGTCGGTCTAACACTATATTCAGCATCACCAAGTCTCCGTTTTTGTTATTATTATTATTTTTGTTGCTTTATTAAGGGGAGAGGGGGGACTACGTGGTTCATTCAGATAGCCAGTTATACCTCGGCTTCAGTCAGTCACTCTAGTCAAATTGTTATTGATAGTTTATTGATGGGTTTTTAAGTAAGGGATGAAATGGTTTGGGTTTTGTGTTATTGTAAAGGAAGGAGTGATGGATGGAGAAAATAGATGGAAGTTAATTCGTTCATATGAGTAGTAAGTTCATATGGAGAGAGAGAGAGAGAGAGAGAGAGAGAGAGAGAGAGAGAGAAAGAGAGAGATTATAGCAATGTGACAAGTGTCTTCATGCGGCGTGGAAGAAAAACGGCTTCAGGAAGTATGCAGGGAGAAAACATTCTTGAGAGCACACACACCCCACACAAAAACACACCACAAACACACACACCACACAAAACCACAACACCCCCACAAAACACACACACCACACACACCCCACACACAACACACACACACACACACAAGAAGAAACAGCAAAAAAACCCAAAAAAATAAAAAATTTTAAACAATAAAATATAACTTTTGGGGGTTTTTTGGGGTGGTTGGTTGTGGTGTGTGGGGGTGGGGGGGTGTTGGGGACGTTTTTTAGACAAAGAAAAAAGGGAAAAAAAAAGGGGTGGTTAAAAAAAAGGAGGAAAGAAAAAAGGGTGTTGATGAAGAAAGAGGGGAAAAAAAAGGGAAAGAGAAAAGGAACAAGAAAAATGACCGAAATGAAGTTTGAAAAAAAAAACGGAAAGGAAAGAAGAGGAGGGCTCGGAGAGAGAGAGAGGGGGGAGAGAGAGAGAGGAGGGGAGAGGGAGAGAGAGAGAGAGAAAACGATGGAGAAAATAAGGAGAAAAGCAGGTAGAGGTGAAAAAAAGAAGGCGAGATGAGGAGGGGGGGAGGAGGAGGAAGGAGGAGGGGGGGGAAGGGGAGGAGGGGGAAAGGGGGGAAAGGAGGAGGAGGGGAGGAGGAGGAGGAGGCAGATCTCCCCCGGGTTTCTCCCAGTGGTCAGGGGGGGTGGCAATTTAGCCCCCTTTTCCCGGGTGTTCCTGATGAAGACATTAGCGCCGGCAGTCACCAGACCGAAACTTTCTTCTCCGTCTCCTTCACCCTCTTCCCAAAAAAACCGTCCCTCCCTTTAACCCATCCCCAGCCTCCCCATGACTCCCCAACGTCCCTGGTGCACTAAATATTAGGGTACAGGTGTTACAAAGGCTTAGGTATGCGTTTTACCAGGGTTTAGTAACGAATTAGTGGGTGGTTTTCGTGTTTTCGTGTGGTTTTGCATGCACAGGTAAGTTTGGTTCAGGTAAGGTGGATGGAGGGAGTGGTGGGGGAGGGTGGGGGTAGGGGGGGGAATTTAAACCCGCCGTGATGGGGATGGGGTTGGGGAGGGATGGGGTGGGAGGGGTGGGGGGGGGGGGGTTTTGGGGGGGGGTGGGAGGGGGAGGAAGGAGGGGGAGGGGGGGGGGGATGGAGGGGAAGGGGAGGGCAACCTTAGGCAAACATTTTTCTACGGCCACCCACCCCTCGTCTTTTCCTCCTCTCTCTTCTTTTCCTCCTCTCTCTCTCTCTCTTTGCAACCCTTCAATACCCCCCTTTCCTTCCTTTTTTTTTATTTTCCTTTTTCCTTTTCCTCTTCTTCCTCCTTTATCTTCCCTTGCCTTCCCTCCTTACCTTCTCACCCCCTCATACCTTCTTTCCCTTTCCCTTTTTCCTCTCTTCCCCTTCACTTGTAGGGGAAAGTGGTGGGGGGGAGGAGCCCCTTTTACTTTTCTGTCTTATCGTCTACCTTAAATTTGTTCAGAAATCATTTTAAACAGTCTATAGTTAGGAGCAGTGAATTTGTGTTGCTGTTTGATCAATCCTTTGTATTCCTTTTGCATTCCTTAATTTCTTTTCTTCAGTAACCCTTATGCTTTCTTCCTTCTTAACCCGTTCCCCTATTTTTCCTCCTCCTCCTCCTCTTTTCCTCCTTCCCCTGACCGATTTGCGTAGTTTTTAATTAAAAAAAAAATAGAGTGCCTTTGTCTCTTCATTAGGTGACCAAACATCTATTATGATAGGGGAGGAGGAGGAGGAGGAGGAGGAGGAGGAGGAGGAGGAGGAAAAAGAGGGGGGAAGGAGGAGGGGGAGGAGGGGGAGGGGGAGGAGGAGGGGAGGGGAGGAGGAAGGGGGGGAAGAGGAGGAGGGGGAGGAGGAGGAGGGGAGGAGGAGGAGGAGGAAAGGGGGAGGGGAGGAGGGGGAGGAGGAAGGAGGAAGAGGAGGGGAGGGGGGGAGGAAGGAGGAGGGGGAGGGGGAGGTAAACATGGAAAAGTAAAAAAGGAAGAAAAAAATATTACAAAAAAAATGATGATAAATACCAGAGGAAAAAAAAAAATAAAAATACAAAAACAGG
>JACEEZ010005618.1:7500-97941 GCA_016584305.1 Chionoecetes opilio | reverse complement strand
TTCCTAAAAGGGACAAAAAACTTTTTAAAAAATTTAAAAAAAAACAAAAAAATAAAATTGTACATTGCGACTCTTACTTATTATTCTTGTCTATCAATTCTCTCGTGAGATTTTTTTTGGGCCCCTTTGAGAGGGCCTAGATATTATGATTTTTGTCGTTTGCCGACGAAGGCGCTTAAGCCGCTCTCCAGGGATGCGACCGAGCGAGCTGGATACCCTTTTTGGCATGATGGTCACACGCTTAGCGTGGATCGCACAAAGGTTGGTGTCTTCAAGAGACCCACGAGGTAGGCCTCAGAAGCTTCCTGTAAAGCCATGACGGCAGAAGACGGAAGCGGAAGGTCGGTCTTGAAATCTTGGCAATCTCACGCACCAGGCGCTGGAAGGGCAGCTTCCGGATGAGCAATTCGGTGCTTTTTCTGGTAACGGGGGATCTCACGGAGTGCCACAGTGCCTGGCCTATACCGGTGAGGTTTCTTGACACCCCGGGGGGCGGGTGCAGACTTGCGAGCCGCCTTCGTGGCCACTGCTTGCGGGGCGCCTTGCCACCAGTAGATTTCGGCATTTCTGCTTTGTGCGAAGCCATATTGACGAACATTTGGGAACAGTTATAGTATGCCTAAACGAACTGCTTGGTTATAAGAATTCCCCGTCCCGAGACTCGAATGCTGCTTTGCGATTGGTCTTTCCCCCCACCTACAATCCCAAGGGGCGGACGCTTTGGGTTTCAGATCCCTCTAAATTTTCATTCTTTTTTAATTTTAATTTCGGGGTGTTCCTTTCTTTTCTCTCTCGCCCATCAAAACACCTACATAAGTTTATATGTCTTCCAATACCTGCTCGACTTTTAAACACTTTGGTCAACGAACGGGTCTGTGAAAACTGTGGCATCTTCCATTCTCCCAAACGCCAACAGCCGCTATTCGTCTCACAGCAGAATGTTCAAGAGTCCTTAGTTTACTAGGAAAAAAAAAAAAAAAAGTCCCGGGGAAAACTTGAAAACAAATTGCACATGACCCCGGGCGACAATGTTCTAGTATTTAATAATATTTGTTGGACTACAGTAACTCCGGTATTGTATTGCTATAAATAATTTTTCTCATCTTTACTTTGTATATTAACTAGATAGATAAGGAGCTTCGTCAATACCTTTACCTAGGGTGAAAGGAAATTACTGTTTGTTTTTTAAACCTTACCTGTAGTACACTTAACATTACATTTGGGATACATGGGGATGATTTAATCCTAAATATAAGGCAGTCAGTCAATTAATTACTTTCTGACACTCGATTGACTTCTAAAATATTTATCTGGTGTTATCCTTTCTCTTGACGTCACTGCGGAAGACCAGGATCAGTCACACCCAAGGCGCCTTCGGCTACCGCTTCATCCATGTTGATGTTGAAGCTCATCTGTATGTATGGCCTAACAGCCCCAAGCTCCTAGGAAGCCATTCAGACCAGTGTCGTGTGACCATCAGTCTGTTTATGAGGTGAAATTTATTTTTGTACATTGATGTAAAGGGCCTATTTCAATCCATATATTTGGCTACTCTTTCCTGTAAATCTCAAGCCACGTTGTCGGAGGACGCCTGCGAATGCTTTTGGCCTTTTGCTGATAACAAGTCCTTGTTTGTAAACTTTCGCCTCCGGGCATGTGCATTTCGCGACCCTCCCCCCCCCTATTTGTTGATAACAAAGACAGATTTGCTGTCGTAGGACGATGCCACGCACGAGGGTGCCAGGGAAGGGCCGGAAGCGTAGATGGCTAGCTCATCTACGTAAAGGGAGGACCGGACGCCGGGTAAGGTGGATCATCCATTAACTGCAATGAGGAACAAGGCAGTGCTGAGGACACTTCCTTTGGGGGACACCTTCATATTTTGGGAAGGACAATAAAGTGGGGGAAGATATTTTGACTCTGAAGGAGCGATCACATGGAAAGGACTGGAGAAAGACCCCTATGTTTCCAGTAATGCCAAAAGTGGATAACTGGTGGAGGATATGATGTCGCCAGGTGGTATCATAAGCTTTCTCTAGATAAAAAAAAACCCAGCAAGGACTGATTCCTGAAGGGCAAAGTTTTGGTAATGAATGTTTCCAGGTGGGCTAAGGGGTCAGCTGTGCTTCGGGCATGTCGGTAACCAAATTGAGAAGGGGAGAGAAGGCTTTTTGATTCCAGGAACCACATAAGACTGAGATTGATCATGTTTTTCAGTAACTTGCATAGGCAACTAACTAGTTAGGGGAATGGGGCGGTAGTCTTGGGGGAGGGTACCGGATTTATTGGGTTTGAGGAATGGGAGGACAATGGCTTCGCGCAATGGGGGGGGAAAGTCCCCAAGGGACCAAACCCGGTTAAAAAGGGCTAGTAAAAATATGAAAGAAACAGGAGAAAGGTGTTTGAGCATTAGGTAGTGAATGCCATCAAGGTCTTCACATGTGTTGCGGCAAGAATGAAGAGGAAGGACATATTTCTTTAGTCTCATAATTGCATTTCTTTAGTGTGTTTTACGGTTTTTTATTTGATATTATAGAACAAACATTTCCAAAGATAACAGTATATATTTTATACTGATAAACATATATTAGGTAGGAAATTACCAGATTTCATTATTTTCTATATTTAGTTAACGCTAATTTATGCATGCTGCTAATTCATTTATCACTAAACGAAATATATCAATGGAAAGCTAATTAAATTCTGCTTCTATTGATATTCTCCATGTCAAAAGTTTTGTTGCAAAATATAAAAGGCGAAGATTTCATTAATGCTATTTTTTGAAAGTCTCATAATGGGATTTCTTTTGTGTTTTACGGTTTTTTTTGATATTTAGAACAAACTTTTTGAAGATAACAAATATATTTTTATACTGATAAAATTAAATTAGGGAGGTTAATTGTACGGGGGGCGGAGCGTAATAGATCTATATGATGTGACGTCACGGGCGAACTATCAGGCATTCTCTCTCGGTGGCCCGCTCTGTGCCAATCAGTCTGGCTTTGTCCACCCGAGTGTAAACACCTCCCTTCACGTCCTCCTGTACCCCACTATGTTGCCTCCCTCACCTCATCCCCTTATTTTTTTAATTTCCCTGTATGCGTGTAGTATTTGTGATGGCTGCATGTACGTATGTATAAGAACTTTCATCAAATGTAACAAGCAAAGTTCATTATGCACGGAAATGGTCAGAAATAGTGAACTTTCACCTCATACAATGAACAAAGTTTGTTAAATGTGAAAAGTTTAGATCCCTCGGATATAACGGACTTTCGTATACGTATAACGTCATCCCCTTCCTCCCAATTGGTTCGTTATAGTGAGGGCTTACTCTCATGGGTGTATCATATCACATACCATGGGTGATACCGTACACAAAATGGGTCTGGTAGTGCCTTATAGGAGCGAGAAAATTGTGGCAAATTTTGTGGGAGAAATAAAAGCCATGGTCAGAAGTCCATGAGGAAGTGGCAGAAACGGCAGAATAGAGGAGGCATCTGAGAGTTAGTAGAGAAGGATCAGAGGTATTGATGGCCAGGTTATCTACATAAAGGGAGGACCGGACATCAGGCGGTAAAACGGTAGCTAGTCCATTAACTGTGATGAGGAATACAATGGTACTTAATACACTACTTTGGGGGACACCTTCATATTAAAGGAGGGGAGAGGAAATGGAATAAGCAAGTTGAGTCCAGAAGAGCGATCATGGGGGAAGGATTGGAGAAATATGTCAATGTTACCAGAAATACCAATAGATGACAATTGGGGCTAAATATGGTACTGCCAGGTAGTATCAAGCTTTTTCATGGCAAGGTCGAACAAAACTGCAACAACTTATTGATGACGAGCAAAGACTGTTACTATGGAAGTTTCTCAATAAGGCAGTGGTTCATAACCTTTTCCGGGGTCGCCGAACCCTAACGAAAACCTCTGCACCTTGGCCGAGCCCCTCAAATATGTGAGAAAAAAAAAATTAATACAAAAATTTCAGATAAACTGCTTCAAATCCAAGAAATATTTGAATAATACATAAATTTTTATTTAATTGATGCAAAAACGTGAGGAATATTGCCTAAAAATTCAAGTTTTTATTTGGATAATAAGAAGGAAGGAAGAACTCTGAAGCAGTGGCATATAGAGGTCCTCTGAAGGGGGGGGGGGGGGCAGAGGTGAACCCATGATTGTTTTCAGACGGGGCTGGGCGAGCGAAGCGAGTCTTAACAGCTGTGGGGTCTGAGGAGGGGTCATGACATTTTTTGAAAATCGAGCATTTTTAGGACATTTTGAGGCCTCAGGAGGGATATTTTGCACTATTTTGTTATTCAATGGCAAAACAACGCCGTGCCCCCCAAACGTATATGCCACTGCTCAGAAGTGAGAGAGCCGGGCGAGCACATGCACATGACTCCCTCCACCGCGCTGCTTCAATTTACGTTGATTTCGCATATAGTTTACTCTGGTGAATAATCTGGAATTACAATAATAGCAAAATTCCAATGTTTTTGGAGGGTTTACGCCGAACCTGTGAGACTGGCTCACCGAACCCCTGGGGTTCGATCGTACCCAGGTTAAGAACCACTGAGCTAAGGGGTTGGCCATGCTCTGGGCACGGAGGGCTGCAAGTTCCTCAATTTGAGTTGATAAATTTGACAATTAGCGTGGTTCATCCCGCCAATCACGCACAAAACCCTTCCCGGTGCACCCACCCTCTAACCACTGCTCCGCCTCAGCCTCCCAGTAACCACCATAATGCCCGCAGCTCGTGCGTGTTTTACTTTACTGTATTGATTATATTTCACTGGACTTCATTCATTGGTACCATTCCTCCTGACTGGAAAAGGGGGCTGGTCGTCCCTATCTGGAAATGGAAAGGGGACTGTCAGGACTGCAACAATTACCGCAGTATTACACTGCTCAGCGTGCCAGGCAAGGTGCTTGCCCATCTATTGCTGACACAGATCCGCAGTCATCTGCTGAAGCATCAGAGACCGCAGCAGTCTGGGTTCACGCCTGGTAAGTCAACAACGGACCGTATCCTAGCGCTTCGTGTCCTGGTGGAACACCGACGTGAGTTTCGACAGGAGATGCTTGAAGCTTATGTTGATCTCAAGAAGGTGTTTGACTCAGAGCATTGTGAGTCACTCTGGGATCTTCTGCGACTTCACGGGATTCCTGCAAGGACTATTGGTTTGATGACTGGTCTGTACTTTGGGACTGAGAGTGCTGTGAAGTGTGGGGCAGGTGTATCCAGCTTCTTTCCTGTTAATACAGGAGTGAGGCAAGGGTGCGTCCTTGCCCCATCACTTTTCAACACTTGTATGGACTGGGTATTGGACAAAGTTGTAGATCAAGGTGATTGTGGAGCATCCGTCGGCAACACCAAGATCACTGATCTTGTTTTTGCCGATGTTGCAGTAATCTTTGCCGAGTCGCTGGAGGTCCTGGTGATGGCTCTCGAGGCGCTGCACGAGGAGGCAAAGCCTTTGGGACTTGAGGTCTCCTGGCTTAAGACCAAGCTCCAGGTGTTTGGAGGCTTACTACATTTAAGAGTACAGTTGTTCATGCGTGCAGCGAGGACATTTGAGATCTTGCAAAGTTTTACGTACCTTGGTAGCGCTGTCCATATGACTTCATACTTAGTCATTTGACGTTTTTTTACTTAACCCTTTCACGCACGAAAAGTTCAATAAGTTTTTCCGTCCACTGCGACATCAGTCTGGGGCTCTCTAAGGGGAACGCGTAATGGCCTGACTCTGCGGCGAATGTTTTGGTTATTTTATTCAATTTCAGCACGATTATTTTTTCTGTTTTCCTGGCATTATTATATATTGTTGGTTTCGCAAGCGATTATTCTGCCTATGGAAGACAAAATAACAAAGAATGGCAAGTACTAGCGGAGTTTAACGACTTAGAAAAAAAAATTGAGTAAAGAGAAATAAGAAATACTTAGTCACCACTTCCGTAGCTCGATACTTCCTGAGTCAAACTTTTATGGTATATGCCAATAAAGCGGATTTTATGAGGATTCCACACGCTACCATCAACATTTTCGTATGACCAGTAGTTCTTGAGAAAATGGAGGAAAACTGAAAAAACAGTTGGAAAGACGGATAGGCTATAAGTATGGCTTACCCGGCCGGTGGGACACGTTTCAAAGGGACAGGCTGCCTGCCGGGGGGTGGGGGGGGGCTGGTTCTTTTTTTTTCTTATTTGGGGGGCTCTTTGGGGGGTGGGGTGGATTTTGGTGACGCTGGGACACAAGCCCCTAATCACTTCAAATCCACCCTCACGAGCGAGTTGACAATTAGTTTATTTTATAGGCCTAGCTTGGATCTTTGACGCAGTAAATTTTGCAGAGATTCTGATAAATACTTTATTTTTGGCGAATAAAAAAAAAATATTTGACGCAATTCGCGTCAAAAGCTTAGATGTAGACGGGCCCGTTTTGACGCGATCGCGTCACCGTGCGTGAAAGGGTTAATACTATGTTTAGAGACAGATATACGGTGTCTTTCTTCATATAAGAAATTGAGGGATCTACGGGTAGTTTTACAGAGGAATGAAGCAATTTCTCACAGAATTTATACTTTTTCGATCAACTTTGTTACCTATCTCCCACGAATGTTACGGTTCTTCTTTGCGACGATCTCTGTTACCTATCCCGCAAAACAAAGCTTGAGCCATGAAGATATGAAGCCAAAGCGACCAGGAGGCCTCTGCCCAGGCATCAGGCCACAGTCCCTAGGCCCAAGGTCCACCACACAACAAAGTAACACACAACGCACTACCCCCTGTACATCTCCATAATCACACCCCCATCCACGCCACGGTGATAGCTTCGTCTGGATATGGGGTTGGAAGGGGTATATAGAAATGTGTGGCTTGAGTGCGTGTTCAAATGTTCAAGTAGTGAGAGGGATTGAATCTATGGATTTGGTTTGGTGTATTTTAAGTCTGTGGTGAACCAAGGTGTGGCGGTGTGTTGAAGTAGGGTAGAAAAAGACTAGTATAGTTGTGTCGGCGTTTGGTGTTTAGCTACATGTAAGTGTTATGTCGCCTGCATGAGAAACTATATGTATTTAAAGTGTGGGGTGTAGGTATGTCATACATGCCTAGATTGAAGAGAGTGGGAGACATACGGGGCCACGGGCCCTTGAGGGACACAGTTTGTGAAGTTTCTGTAGATGTTAGGCTAGCACAATTGAAACATGAGAATTTCTGCCCACCAAATAGTTAGCCTACCATCTTATTACGCCACTGTGCATGTTTCTGTTAATATTGTTCCAAAGGTTGGTGTGGCGGGACTGAATCAAAGCTTTAATAATGTCTAGCTTTACAGGAGTGTGTTCTATATGGGGGTTTACCTGAATGATGCAATAAAAAAAAAATTGCTAGATGTCTGTGAGGAAAGAGGTTAAGTGTAGGAGTCTGAAACCATGTTTAAGCCAAATGTTAGCTCATTCAGCTGGCAACTCGCCTCAATATATTTTTGCTTATAATTTATTTCTTATTATTTACCATGCGACCACCAATATTTAGCTCAACCAACTGCTAAGCAGAGGTGAGCGTAAATGTGTCCCTGGTGACTGCAAAAAAAATATTAGCTACAAAATTGCTTCTTCCCGTTGGGTTTCATAACCGAGTCTGTCTTGCGTGTTGATGGCTTTAATAATACCGCGAGTCTCTGTCTGGTGTGATGGCCTGTAACTAATACACGGTCTCTGTCTGCGTGTCGATGGCCTGTAATTAATACCACGTAGGTCTCTGTTGCGTGTGATGGCCTGTACAAATACCGCGAGTCTCTGTCTGCGTGTGATGCTGTACAAATACAGCGAGTATCTGTCTGCGTGTGAGGCCTTAATAATACCACGAGTCTCTGTCTGCGGGTGACTGGCTGTAATAATACCACGAGTCTCTGTCTGCGTGTGATGGCCTGTACAAATACCGCGAGTCTCTGTCTGCGTGTGATGGCCTGTACAAATACCGCGAGTCTCTGTCTGCGTGTGATGGCCTGTAATAATACCGCGAGTCTCTGTCTGCGTGTGATGGCCTGTAAAAATACCGCGAGTCTCTGTCTGCGTGTGATGGCCTGTAATAATACTACGAGTCCTCTGTCTGCGTGTGATGGCCTGTACAAATACCGCGCAGTCCTGTCTGCGTGTGATGGCCTGTACAAATACCGCGATCTCTGTCTTGCGTGTGATGGCCTGTACAAATACCGGAGTCTCTGTCTGCGTGTGAGGCCTGTAAAAATACGCGAGTCTCTGTCTGAGTGTGATGGCCTGTAAATACCGGAGTCCGTCTGCGTGTGATGGCCTGTAAAAATACCGCGATTCTCTGTCTGGCGTGTGGATGGCATGTACCAAATACCGCGAGCTCTGTCTGCGTGTGATGGCTGTACAAATACCGCGGAGTCTCTGTCTGCGTGTGATGGACTGTAAAAATACCCGCGAGTACTCTGTCTGCGTGTGAGGGCCTGTAAAAATACCGCGAGCTCTGTCTGCGATGTGATGGCCTGACAAATAAGAGAGTCTCTGTCTGGTGTGCTGGCATGTAAAAATACGCGAGTCTCTGGACTGCGTGTGATGGCCTGTTAAAAATCACGCGAGTCTCTGTCTGCGTGTGAGCCTGTAAATACCGCAGTCTCTGTCTGCGTGTGAGGCCTGTACAAATACACGATTCTCTGTCTGCGTTGTGATGCCTGTAAAAAATACCACGAGTCTCTGTCTGCTGTGATCGGCCTGAAAAATACCACGAGTCTCTGTCTGCGTGTGATGGACTGTACAAATACCGCAGGTCTCTTTCGCGTGTGATGGCCTGTAAAAAATACCGCGGTCTCTCGTTGATTGTGATGCCTGTACAAAATCATAACAGCATTAGCTTCTCTCGCTCAAGCACTTCCTTATGTTCAAGTAAACATGCCCAAGTGGATATTCCAAAACTATGCTTAGTGATTAGAAAAAAAAAAAAATTATGATTTATAGGATACATAAGACCAGAGGCTGTTCATCCCTAACTATCAATCACCCGCGATTACTTCACACGTCTGTCCTCTACTGGAATATTTCGCGGCATCCGCATCCCACATTACCGAGAGACTTACGTCTCCTATTTGGTGTTCTGAGCTTCAAGTTATGCTGCTCCGAAAACACTTTCTTATTACCTCCATATCCTGACTTCGAATGACGATCTGTTTACTCTTATGACATTGTTTGTCCTCAGAAAACAACCCATATGTTTCTTCTGAACGAAATTCTCACTCTACGAAAATCTTGTCTTTTAAAATTAAGACTCCTGTTCGCACTACTGATTTAGTCTCTGCCTCAACAGATAAACCTGTTGACATAGGATAACCAGAGGAACTATAGGCGTATTCAGAGGAGGGTTGATTGATTGATTCAGAGAGGAAGGGGATTGAGGTGGAAGTACGTAGCAGCGGAGCTATTAGTAAAAAAACATTTCTACTGTCTTGCATACAGGACGTAGATTGCGTGCCAACACTTTAAATACTCTTGGTTAAATGTTCGTCGTAAGAGAGAACATATACAATAAAACAGTACTCAGTGAATGCTTACCTACAAGTAAATACTCCTGAAGCCTCATTCTGCTTGAACTGCGTGTTTTCATGAAAAGACAATTTTTAAAGATGAGTTTTCAAATATTCAAGTCTGTGCCAATATTTCATACACAGCAGACAAATAAAATGAGAAACTACATTTTTATTTAAGACTGTTTCAGTTGTTGTAATGAAGGTAATTCGATATGTCCCGAAAATGTACAGGGAATTTACGGGTAAATGATAGATCATCACGCTCAAAGGGCAGAGGATATGAGAAGCGGAGAAACAGGTATTGAGCATGAGTTATAGAAAAATCCCATTTCAACCACGATTATTTCTTTTTCTGGCATTATTATCTATCGTTGGTTTCGCAAGAGATTATTCTTGCCTTAGAATGACAAAACTAACAAGAAATGCATATAAATAGCGGAGTTTAACGAATAAAAAAAACATTGAGTAAAGAAAAATAAGAAATACTATACGTTCACCACTTCGTAGCTTCGATAACATTGTCGACTTTTTTATGGTTGATATGTCATAAAAGCGGAACTTTTATGATGATTCCAACTCTTACCATTATAATTTTCATATGGCCAGTAGATTTGAGAAAATGGAGAAAACTGAACACATGTTGGAAGCGGATGGCTAAGAAGGCGGGCTGACACGCTGCTGCTGGGAGTGCAAAGGGACACGGGCCTTATCACTTCAAATCCATTCCCACGAGCGATTTGACAATTAGTTTACTTTTTTTACTTAAGCCTAGCTTGGACTTTTACGCAGAAAATTTGGACGTGATTCTGATAAATATTTTTTTTGAGCCTAATTTTTTAATCTTTTGACGGCAATTCGCGTCAAAAGCTAAGATACACACGGGCCCGTTTTGACGCGATCGCTGTCACCGGCGTGAAAGGTTACAGATCTGGAGTGAGCCCTTTCATAATTTCCAGAGGCACTGCCAAACCCCGCTGTGTTATCACCAGGGGGCAGTCAACAAAAATGATCCTCATCATTCATCAAATGTGCCGTCAAAAAACTATAAATCCATCAACTTTCCAGATGTTTTATCTGGTCATAAAACAGTGTCCATCATATCTATCAATGTGTCAAAAAAATAATATCTTAACAAATTAGGCTTATCAATGCATCAAACAGACAATATTTATCAAAGGCATCCTAAAAAACCGAAGTTATCTAAGATCCCGCCCCAACTTATATGACATAACGCAAATTACTACAACATCAACGGACTGAAAACAGTCAACGAAACAGTAACCTCGAGACAGACTGGGAACTTAAGTCCGAACAAACAAGTGACTACTCTGTTAATGGTCACGACGTGACCATCGAAACCGCATACCCGTGGACATAAGACGGAGTATTATCGTACAAGGTACATCGTCTATCAACAAGTTACATTTTTTTTTGTTTTTGTTACAATCACAAAGGACTGACCAAGGCCACAACAAAAATAGATAACAAAGCATGCTTAGTGGCGTCCCTATAAAAGAAGACAGTAGGAGAATAAAATAAAAAAAGAGGGGTGAGCAATTTAGTTCGGGAGTGTCTGTTACTATTCTCCTAAAATAGATTTAGTCGTAGAAAGTGGAAAAAAGAACCAGAAAGAGATTTCCAGAGTTTACCAGTGAAAGGGATGGAGAAGTGTAAAGATACACCTGATTAACATCTGGCATAGGAAGCTGGACAGATAGCGGATGGAAGAGAGAAAGTCTTGTACAGCAAGCCGCGGGAGGGGGGAGGCAGCAGTTAGCAAGGGTCAGAAGAGCCAGTGAGCATGAAAATAACGGTAGGAAGAGAGCAAGAGCAGCAACATGCGGCGGTGATTTAAAGATTGAAGAACAGTCAGTCAGAGGAGAGAGGTTGAGAGACAAAAAAGCTGATCAACCCTGTTTCGGAGACGTATGAGTGATCCTCCCAAAATGTGAGACAATCACTCCATAACATGGGCGGATAAGGTCCTGTAGACAGGGGGGGGGCAGCATTGGGAGGGCAGGAAAAAAAGGGACGCAGACGCCACAGGCACACATAACTCTTAGAAGCTGTTTAGCATGAGAGAGATGTGAGATTTCCAGTTTCAGATTTTTAGTAGGCTAAGTCCTATGAATGTTTCATTGTAGAAGAAGGAGACAGTTGAGTGCATTGAAGAAGAGGGTAAGTTATCTTGGTAGGTTTGTCGAGGAGATAGGTGAAGAAATTGGGTTTTGAAGGCATTAAACAATACAAGGTTTTGCTTTCGCCCAATTCAGAAATATATGGAAAGATCAGAAGTTAGGCGCTCAGTGGCATCTACCGTGAATCACTTGTTACTGTGAGTTGGACGTCTAATAAACGACTTTGAAAAATGTGGGTATCAAACATAAGGTAGGAGTGGATAGGGCTTGCGTAGACTAGAAGACATACGTGAATAATAGACAGAATAATAGACAGAGCGTGGGTGAAGGACAAGAACCCTGGGGAACACACTATTGATAGATTTAGGAGAAGAACAATGCATCTACAGTTAGCTGCAAAGAACAGATTTGAATGGAAACTTAACGATGAAGGTGCAGAGAGAAGGATAGAAAACCGAATGAGGGGTAGTTCGGTAATAAAGATTTGTGCCAGACTCTTCAAAAAGCTTTTGATTATGTCAAGGGCACAGCAAAAGTCTCACCGAAACCCCTTAAAAGAGGTATGACCCAAGATTCAGTTAGGAAAGCTAGAAGATCGCCACGTAGATCGCCCTTTACGGAAATCGTACTGACGATCAGGATAGAAGATTTTGAGCAGATAGATGCTTAAAGAATATATTCTTATTAACCCTTTCACTCGCAGGTGACGCGATCGCGTCAAAACGGGCCCGTGTACTATTAGCTTTGACGTCGAAAATTGCGCCAAACAACCAAAAAAATTCCAATAATAAAGTATTATCAGAATCGCTAAATTTTCTGTGTAAAATATCCAAGCGAGCCTATAAAATAACCTTATTGTCAACTCGCTCGTGGGAATGGGATTTGAAGTGATAAGGGACCGTGTCCAGTCACTCTCAGCAGGCCGCGTGTCAGCCCGCCTTCTTAGCCATCCCTCTTCCACATGTGTTTCAGTTTCCTCCATTTTCTCAAATCTACTGGCCATATGGAATATTATAATTTGATAGCGTCGGAATCTCATAAAAGTCCGCTTTCTTGATATCAACCTTAAAACTGTTGACTCAGGAAGTATCGAGATACTAAGTGGTGAACGGGTTTTAAAGTATGTCTTATTTATCTTTACTCAATGTTTTTTTAAGTCGTTAAACTCCGCTATTTATTTGCATATTGTTATTTTTGTCTTTCATATTGCAGAATAATCTCTTGCCCCCGGAAAACCTATGAATATATAATGCCAGGAAAAAGAATAATCGTGTTGAAAATTGATAACAATAAACAAAACATTCTGCCGCACAGGTCAGGCCATCCGCGGGGCAATTAGAGAGCCCCAAATTGATGTCGCAGGGACGGAAACAAACTTAATAACTTTTCGTGCGTGACAAAGGTTAAGTATAGATTCATAAACCTTAGAAAGGAGGAGGTCCGACTATAGGACGGTAGTTGAAGGAATAGAACGGTCACCCTTCTAGGAACAGGTTGGATGTGAGCAAACTTCTTAGCAAGAAGGAAAGGGGATGTAGATAGCAAGAGCTGGCGGAGGCGCAAACGAAAGCGGCAAATGACGCAAAAAGTGCAATTTGCGCTCATATATAAAATATTTTGCGGCTTTGCGCCAAACGCCGAAAATTGCGGCTTGGAGTTTTGCCTCTCGATATTTATAATGTCCCAAATGCCCCCGCAAACTTAGCAGAAAAAACTTTGCCGAGAAACCAAATGACGTAAAATAAAAAAATTAAAAGATACGTCAAATATAGCATTCTATTTAAGTTTACTTTTATTTAAAAACAAACGCTGCAGAAAAGAGCACGGGCTCATGTTGAGGCATGGGCTCAGCCGTGATGAGGGCGCCGCCATGGAGTCTGACGGCAGAACTGGAGAAGTGGTGTTCCTCAAGGGAAATGAAACTCCTCAAGGGCGGTGGGCGCTGCAGGACAGTGACAAGGGAGGACTAACTCATTAGTATTGTATTTCAATTTTTCAACTATTTTGTGTTGTTTTGACAGTATATCTTATTTGTTGTATAAACTTGTGTTCAATAATGGCTTCAAATACTGTAAACAATTCAATCTTCTAACATTTATACACTTTATATTAATTTAATCATAGAATTTTCAGTTGCAGACTAAAAAATGAGGTTTGCACTCAACTTTTATGTTTGCGCTTTTAATTTTTTTATTGCGGTTAGTTCTTTTTTTGCGCTAGAAATTTTGCGTTTTCGCGCTTGCGCTCGCCTTTTCTCGAGAATCTTGCGCTTTGCGCTTTTGCGGACTCGATCGCGGAAAATTTGCGGCTTGCGGGACTATGGAAAAAAATTGCCGCCCAGCTTGGTAAGAAAGACAAAGACTTTTTGACAACGTTGATCAATTTTACGACCAGCACTCAGGCATTTCAATGTTAAAAAAAAAAAAAAGAAACCCCCCCCAAAAAAAAGTCTGGACGGACATCTTCGGACCTCCGGATTTTGTCGTGCAAATCCGAATCCGGAAATTGGAGTCCGGGAAAATCGAGGTTTGTGTGTACTTGCATCCTTTTTGGCTGCAGCAACAATAGCTGTGCCTTTCCAGAGGAGCTTATCAACCGTCTCCAGACCTATAATCGGCCACCATAAAATCTAATTTACCTATTTGTACCTAGCTGTGTTTTACAGGGCCTGAGCTACACTCGTATTCGTCCCCTCTCGTATCTACATGTATCCACTCATTCTTTCAATAGTGCACATTATGTGCCAATATCACCCCTCATTTTGTCCGTCAAACTTGTACATTGCTATGAGGAAGCTGTAGTTCTTTAGTTGTTCATGGATCTGCCTTTTCCTAGCTTGTTTGTATGTCCTTTGGGTAGCGACCTTCTCTTTGTTTCCGAGTCAGTAGTCTCTCATGTCCGCTTCTTCATCTTTCTTATCAGATAAAATTGTTCATTAAGTTCCTCTTTCTCTTCTCTGTCGAGTGTTGTAACTTATTCCTTCAACCCTTCCTCATTAAGAAAGTTGTTTCTAGCCTGGTACCCATCTTTGTTGCCAGTCTCTGTATTCTACTCCAACTTTTTTCACATTGGCTTCTTTTTATATGGGGACATAGAAACACAGTAGACCTGGACTGCGCACAGAATCATCGGCCTGTCGCACAAGGGCCTGTAATGGAGGCGCTCGGATTAATATATAATATATATAATATATAATATATAAATATACTATCTATATATATAGATAGAGATATATAGAATGCAGATAGAATCAGATATATATATATATATAGATAGATATAGAGATATTATTTATATATGAAGAGAATATATATAGATAGTATATATATGTCATGCTAGCTATATATAATGAGAGATATATGATAGATTATAGAGAGATAAAATATATATATATATATTAGAGACGATATATAGAGTATTACTATAGAGATATACACGTAGATAGATAGATATATATAGATATATAATATAGATTATCTAAGTCTGATATTAGAATAGACAATATATATAATATATATAGGACATATATATATCATATAATATATATAGGATATATATATAGATATATAGAGTAGATATATATATATAGAATATATATATTCTATATATATAATATATCGAATATATAGAGATATATAGATATAATATATAGTATATATATAGATCATATATATATATCGATAAGATAGATAGATATATATTATATATATATTATATATATATTAATATCTATATATTAGATACTAAAATATAATGTATATATATATATATATAAGATATTATATCTATATTATATATATCTATATATATATAGATATATATTATATAATATAATATATATATATATATATATATATAATATATATATGGGACATATAGACTGGTTTATCAGATATATGATATACTGTAATCTTCATAAATGTTGTTCTATAATATTATCAAATAAAAAAACAGTAAAACACGCTAAAGAAATGCCATTACGAGACTATGAAGAAATATGCATGCATTTAATATTCATTCAACTCTCGCATTTAAAACTTGCGAGTCAACCTTTTATCAGGAAGGGTGTCAATAGAAGACGCATTATTAGCTTTCATTGTATATTTGGTTATCGGATAAATTAATTAGAACCATGCATATATTCGCGTAACTAAATAAATAAATCATCAATCGGGTAATTTTCTGATTGATGAGGTTATTTATTTAGTCAACGCTAATTTATAAATGGTACTAATGCCATTTATCAGAAAAAGAAAATATATAAGTAAATAAAATCAACATCATCAATATGGAAATATACCCGATTGATGATTTTATTATTAGTTAACGCTAAATTATGCATGGTCTAATTAATTTATCAGATAACGAAATCCATCAATGGAAAGTAATAAAATTGCGCTTTATCGATAACCTTAAGATAAAAGTTGACTCGCAAAGCTTTTTAAATGGCGAAGAGTTGATAGGAATATTAAGTTCATGCATATTTCTTCATAGTTCTCGTAATGGCATTCTTCGCGTGTTTACTGTTTTTTATGATAATATTCATAGAAAAACATTTACGAAGATTACAGTTATCATATATATGATAAACCAGTCTATTATGATAGTCCATAGACTACTATATCTCTTGGTCGGGCGCCCGCAGGCCAATATGCAGCCCTGCAATTCAAAACATGTCTCGTTGCGCAGTCAAGGTATACAGTGGGCTATGATGGGGACCACTACAAGGCAGCATATCATTCTGGTCGGATCATGTAGTAATCATTCTTTCTCATCCATATTTGTGTCCATGTAATGAAATGCCCACTCTAATATTCTTTAACATTCTGTATGTACTATCTCCAAATATTTATTTATATGTTGTTCTGGTTGTAGGTTATTCTGCTTATCACTCCCAGTCCTTTTTTCATGTAACCTTGGAAATGATTCACCCCATTTTATATGGCCATTCTTCCTCTTTTCGCTTTTCCAAATTGCCATCACATGAAAGATTTAAAGTACATTCCATTTCCCACTCTTTCGCATCCATTCGATAGATCTTGCTTCAGGTAATGTTGTAGTAGGTTCACAATCTTATAGCTGTTTATTTCTCTAAAATTTGCATTCATCCCCCAAAATAGACTAATCTAACTATTTTTATTTCCTCCGTCATATCATTGACGTAAATCGTGAACATTATTGGTGCCAACACTGATCCTTGTGGTAGCTACTTACTACTTACTACTACTACTAAGAACACTGATCTTGTGGTAGCCCAATAATACCTTCTCCATCTGACTTTACTTCCTTCAATACATGTGCATTTCTCTTGCTCTCAGATTCACTTCCATCAAGGTTGGATCACCCCTGTGGACTCTCCTATACTTTCCAATTTCCAAAGTAGTCTCTATGTGGAACTTTATCAATGCCTTTTTAAGATTAGATATCACAGTTGCCCAGCCATCTCTTCTTGTGTGTTATCAATTTTACCTGAGTAAAAGCTTACTAAGTTAGTCACACATGATCCACTTTCCTAAAACCATATGCCAGCTGTTAATATACTTTCATTTTCTAAGTATTCGTCCATGTTTCATTAATAATTTCTCACCTATCTTGCATACTGTGACTAGTCAAGGGACACTGGTCTTATAATGCAGTGTTCATCTTCTTTCAATTTTATGAATGGCACTCTATCTGCTTTCTTCCATCCTTGGCACTTTCCTGTTGTTAAAAAAGATGAGCACTTTATTACAATCATATACAGAAGGTCCGAAGATACGAGCAGTTAATGGTTCCACCTGGCATACTCGTATAAAGCGAAATCTCGTATAACGAAACAATAAATAATGGTAAAAATATAGTTTGGTTCCAGGACCTACATCCAATTATAAAAAAAAATAGCTATAAAAAGAAAAAAAAAATATATAAAAAAAGAAAAAAAGAAAAAGAAAAGAGAAAAAAAGACATGTTTTCAAGCTAAAAAACTCTAGCCAACACAACAACACACAAGCGTCTATATTACCAACACTGTACTACCTATTCTGTAGAAAATCCATTCTGCAAGAGAAAATCGCACACAAAAGAACATAAACTAAACTTAATAAACAAAAACAGCATAACAAGCAAAAAAAAGAAATTGTAATGAGGGGACCGCCGCGTGATACAAGAGAAGGTAGTGTAGCGTCCCAAGGTTGGGCCGCACACCTGCTAATTACCCCCTAAAGGTACAGGCCGCGCCTATATGCTAAATTACCTTCAGGTAACGCCTTGTAGGAGTGACTTGCCTGCGGTCCCAGCTGGGCCGCCCACCTGCCTAATCCCTAAATGTCAGTAGGCGCCATATGCTTAAATAAAAACTTAGTCACGGCTTGCTAGGGGTGACCTCAGTGGGGTCAACCAAATCCCCCTTTGTAGCAGGAGTGGTAGGGCGCGCATTTAAACTTGAAATTGTACACCCCTAGTTTAAATGTCGTATCATTGGGAAAATTTTCGATCTCGTATATTGAAATAAACCCTAATTTACAAATCTGTATACGGATTCTCTTTATAACCGAATGCTGGTATAACGGACCTCCCTTGTATGGTCCAAACAAATGCTTTCTGCCACTTTACAAAACATAACCCAACACTCCGTCTGGTCCAGGGCTTGCCTCTCCTCCAGCCTTCAACAATCACAAACTTTCATCCTTCTCTTATTTATTTCACTCCCTTTATGACTTATTCATTCCTTGGGGTTCATGGAATTTGGATTCTTTTGGAATGCTGAAAGATTTTTGCTGAAAAGACTTTATTTAGAATTCACTCATATTTTTGGATCTTCATTATCCTATACCTTCTTTCAGTCTCTCCACTTTTTACCTTGTTGCTTGATTCTTGCACTGGATAAAACTACAGAACCAGTTTGGTCTTCCTGACACTGCGTCAACGTAGCCCATCTCAAACTTCTCTTCTTCCTCTCCCCTTAGGCACACACAGACATTTCTTGCATTTATAGTATTCTTGATGTCTTGTCTCCGACTTTCTCTTTACTCTTGTTCCCTGCTCGTCCCTTATTATCTTGCCCTCTCACACCTTCACACATTAAACCATTCTGCTTTCCCTTCTCTCGTGGTGTATATAGTGAGTGTTTTTCAATTCCTTGCTCAGATAGGCTCAGAAAAAGTGTTGTATTACACTTGCCACATCGGTCACTCCTTCATTTCTTCCCAATCAATTTCGTCAAGAATTTTTTATTTCTTCCATTTAGTTTCTCAAAGTCTCTTCCGCTCATTTGTACATAGCATCTTCCTCCTTATCCTCTTTCTTCTCCATATATAAGATAATAGGTCACTTTCTTCCGATCGGGGAAGCCATTTAATTATTATCATTTGCTAGGGTCTATAACTTGTGTTAAACAGGTCAAGTCTTCCTGGTTCAGTCATCCTCCCCTATATTTGTGTTTTCTGTCACCCTCTTGAGTCATCGTGTTTTCCATTGTGAGTTTCAACATGTAATCCCAGGATTTCATTCCCTTCAAAGGTCTCCTCCCATTTTACTTCTTATCAGTTAAATCTCCAACCAGCAGTTCTTGATTATATCTTTTAATTGTGTCTTTAAAATCCTTCAAGGTGTCTAGCCTAATACCTTCTCATGTTCTTCCTTGTTTCCAGGTATTTGTTCTGGGTGGTACACTAGGAGCCACTAGTGTCTGTGTTTCTCTATTTGTGGAATTTATTTGTCACACTCACTACTTCAGCTCTTCATTCTCCATACTCCACATTTCTTACCTTCAACCTACTTTGTCAGTATCATAACCCACCACCTCTTACTACCACTTCGTCCCTTCTAAACATGTTGTATTTGTGATTAATATCACTTCGATCTTTTTTTAATAATTTTGTTGTTAAACATATATGTCTGGAACTGTTAATAAGTACTCCTTTAGTTCTAGCCTTCTTTGTATAATTCAATCTATATTTGGTAGTACATAACTTCATTTCTCTTTGCATCCTTTTTCTCTCACACCAGTTTACTTTAGGTCTTTTACGGATACTGTAGACACTTTCCACTCTTCTTTCTAACCTTCCAAAAAAGGTTGTCTTTTCTTCCTCCTTTCTTTCTAATTTTTCTGTTTTACGTCTTTTGGATTTCCTTCAACTTTGTCCTGTGTTCTGTCAGGCAGTGCATTTATTATATAGGACTGCCCTGAATCTGCAGTGATCCTCAGCCTGGAAGGCCTCTTCATTGAAGAAGAATTTCTGCTTTGCCGTCAGCGATCTAATCTTAGTTGTATCGGTCATTATTTGCCCTATGCAAATGTCCCAATCTACTACAGGGGCGCAAAACAAATGTGACACTCTTGCCCAAAAAAAAAAAGACTGGAAATATGTAACATTATTTCTGTATTCGAAAGAACGCAGTAATTTTTACAGTTTTATCGCATGTCGGCAGTAGTACTTGGTTAGTAAGACAGGTTGTGGCAGCTCAGCCATCGTGTGACGCCAGGGACGTTGACGGGGGGGTGCCGCTCCACCCCCAGCCACGCTCATTTTACGCGTCACAGTATTTTGACCCCCCTTCCACAACCGCCACGATTGGTCGCGAAATGGCTTCGAAGCATATGAACGGGAGAGGACAAGAACAGACGGCTCTCGCAAAAAATCGACAGGGTGTCTCTGTCATCATAATCTGCAGAATTCCATGATTGATTCCATGATTTCCATGCCAAGGAGGATGAGGCAGGTCATCAAGGTCCAGGGAAAATAGGACCTAAATATTAAGTAAATATCCTTTTGATGTTTTCAATTATTACTACGAATAACCCATTTAAATTATGATATGGTTTCATTTACTATTTATGATGAATCAAATGTAACATTTTTTTTTGCGCCACACTGTATTCTTCACTTCATCTACACATCTTGCCCTTTCTTCGTCATTCATTACGTTTCATCAAACGTCCTATACTGTTTACTCTGTCTTTCTCTCTTAATCAAACAAGATATTATTCTCTGTCGAAAATAAATATACACCATATTTTCTGCATATGCTATTGTCATTACTCTTCAAAAACTTTTACTAGCATCTTTCTTAACATGTTCCACTTGCTCTTTTTCCCTATTTTTTTTTTTCCCCCTTGTTGTTCATACCTTCTTTTAAAAGTCCACTTGGCTCTCTTTTCTTTTTCAGTTATTCATTCACCTTCAATCACACTGCGCCAATCTGTTCCTTGACCAGTTTTTTCTCAATTCTACATTTTGCTTGAATGTTCATTATTCTCTATTTTCAATTTCCATCTTTTTTTAACTCTTCTTTTCCTTTACATTCTGCTTTTCCTTTCTTTCAGGTCAATTTAAGTGCCACTTTCAGACCTTTCACTTGCATAGCTTCTCTAAAACCATTCAAGAAAAACACTTCATACATTCGAAACTCTTCAAAATTTTTTCATCTCAGTCTGGTCCGTCTCTCTCCTCCTCCACCAGACCACTCTGGAGTACAGAGTTCACTTCTTACTCACATTGAACCTTGATAAGTCCAATCGTGTTATTAAGATCTTTTCCCGGCTATTGGAGTCCCTATGTCCAGCTGAAAAAAAAAAATTCGTACACAAGTTTTTAATCTGTCTCTACGAGGACAAACCCTGCTCAGGCCCTATAGAGTGTGTGCGTGTGTGTTGGGGAGAAGCAGGGTGTGTAGGCAGATTGTTCCCCTCGCGTGACGTATCAGCATGTTTTGGACACCCCTGGAACAGGGATGTTGTTTTTTCCCGCCCGAGTTTTTACATACGTCATGTTTTTAGGGAAATAAGGCAGGGAAATAATATTTTTTTTACCGATTAGGTATTTTGAGATGAAACATTCAACATAATATTTCAAAGAAAAAATGGGTCTAGAGTTAGAACACTGTAAATCTGGACTGCGCACGGATTATCGGCCTGTGCAACAAGGCCCCAAAGTCAGAGCGCTTTTTTCAAACTTCACTGATAACTCGGTAACCAGGCAAGGATATCGCAAGGGAATTTCGTAGGTTCAGTTCCCCCATAATAGAAAGTCGCTGAAAGTGACATTAGTTTAACATAGAGGAAAGAAGAAAAACTATAGGAGATAGTGGAGATGTAGAGACAGTGGTTCTCAACCTGGGGGGGCCATGGCCCCTAAGGGGGCCATGGCAAGAATTTAAGGGGGCCCAGGTGGGCTGTTGCAAAATTATAAAAGTTAAATCAATGTAGGAATCTGAATAAAAATAAAAACTTGCATCACTGTCTGGCAAGAAAAGTTCTTGTTTTAATAAGTAATGATTAATCATTATGTTGACAATAAATTTTGTTACATATATTGTACGAATGTGTGTGTAAGTGATGTATGGTATGTATGTGTGCGAAATTGTTAATTGTTGTGCAGGTGAGGTGTGATAGAAAACAGCGGAGGAGAAACGAACGCGTATGAGGACGTGTGTGAGAGACACGGGCGGTGAGTGAGGATGAGTCCCGGGAGAATCAGAGGGGAGAGGCAGATCGAATGATCTCCATGTGTGGCCTGGGATATATCACGTAAACATGGGGTTAATGGAATTCGAGCCATATACTGTGTTATATTCTGTTCGACCATATAAATGCGGTCGCTGTTTTCGTGGTGAAAATATTCTTAGTTTGGTATCATTGTTTCAGCTCATTCCTATTAGGTTATTCCTGCTTTCTTTTTTAGTGTAATATTGAAGTGACTCGCTTTCTTCCTATTATTCAAAGGGGCAGTGCTGTCAAAGGGAGGCGTGTTCTTGCTGTAGAAAGTAACATTCAGCTGCAGCTTGAGTGTGAATGTTTATCATGCTTACTCTCTCTGTGTGTATGTTTGTGTAGTGACTGTGTGTGTGCTTAATTTGTGAGTCCATGGATGTGAGGTATGGGATATTGTGGTGTATTTTATCATGTCTATTTATCTGCTCATTTATCATTCTTTGTCTTACTCACTTAATGGTTGTTCGATGTTCTGTCTTCTTTTATTTTCGTAGATTTTGCGATGTACTAGTGTTAGTAAGAAGCGAAAGTACAGTGACGAGCACACTTAACTACGGGATTTCACATCAATCCTCGCGATGGCATCGAGAAACCTCAGTGTGTACGTGCTTCAAAGTGCTGGGAACGCTTCTATGAGGCTAGTAAGTGAAGCATCATAGTGACCCCAACACACGTATGCTGAGAAAGACACGATTTTTTCAGCGACCAGAAAGTAGTTGGAAAACACAGAAAACGGATGCGACTGGTGCTTTCCACCAAAGACCTCCAAGTGTAGTTGAGGCATCATACGAGGTTGCCCTCGAAATAGCGAAGAAAAGAAGCCCCACACAATTGGTGAAAACCATTCATCAAGCCATGTACTTTAAAGATGTCAAGCGTGTTCTTGGAGGAGCAAGTGAAACGTAAAATCAAACAAATTTCCTTGTCAAACGACACAGATAAGCGGAGAATTATGAATGTCAGATGGACATAAGGAAAAAGTGAACAGGAGATCAAAGCGTCTCCAATGGTATGTTTGCAATACAGTGGTGAGTCAACGATGTGAGATTCGTGTGCCACAGCTATGTGTTTTGTTAGGTATGTGTTCTGTGATATCAAGGAATGAAATCTGTTAGTACACAGCTTGAGACCCCCACAACGCTAAAGATGTGATGGAAAAAGCTCATCTTCTTTCTTCAAAGCTAACAGTATCCCATGGGGAACATTGTTGTGGAGTCTGTACAGGACGGGACCAGCGATGCTGGTATCAAATCAGGGTTCAGAAGCGTGTCAAGGAAGTTACCTCATAATGACAAGGGGTTATTGTATGATCCATCGTTTGCACGGGCGTCGAATACCTCCAGATGAACTTTGCAAGATCCGGGAGGCAGTGGTCAAAGCGACAACATTTGTAAAAGCTGGAGCTCCTGGAAACTCTCGCCTTTTCCAGACCTTTGTAAGACAGATTTGGAGCTATGAAAGCTTCCTCTTACTCCAAAGTGCGCTGCTTTCAAGGGCAATTGCTTGTGAATCGAGTGTTTGACTCGGGGGGAGCTAAATTGTTCCTGGAAAGCAAGGGAAAGATGATCTGTTGAAGTCCTTCATGAGGTTTTCTGGGAAAGCCACGTCTTGCAATTTAGCAGAATATTGAGCAGCTAAATAGGTTGAATCTGACGCTACAGGGCAAGGAAAGAAATGTTGCCACATGGATGGATTGTCTTCTGGATGTCTTGCTAAGCTCCAGATTGGCAAAGAAAAGCGGTGCTGGAAGTTGCCATGTTGAAAACCTTTCAGCTGTACCTTGACGAGAATGAAGAAGATAGTCTGCTTGAACCATTACTTAAAACTGAAATCACTCAGCATCTTGATATCTTGGGCAACAAGTGAACGTAATAGGTACCTTTCCAGAAGTCGAGGAGGAAGAAAGGGAAGTTGGTAAGAATCCATTCTTGGATCTCTTGATATTACTACTATTCCAAGTAATGTTCAGGACGAGTTCCTTGATCTCAAAACATGATTCTGCGCCCAAATATATCTATGAAGAAAATCTCTGATGTATTCTGGTGTCATGATCAGTTCATATCCAAAAGCAGTTGAGATTGCACTTGCTACTCTTGCCTTTTTCAACTACCTATTATGTGAGTCTGGTTTCTCCCACCTTCTACAAATCAAGAATCACGAGCCGGACCGATTGGATGGGACCCCGACATGAGATGTGCATGTCAGGACAACAAACTCGGATCGTCAAAACTGAATGAAACAGAAAACACTATCGCCTTCCCATGATGTGTGATAAAATATGCAGAGATTAATTGAACCTTTTTCCCAACCAGATTCAAATTTGATAGTGTCCGCAGTCTTTGTAGGAAAGTGACGAAGTAAGCATATCACAGAAATTTACATATATAAGATAATTCTGACTGTAAACTTTTGAATAAAGCAAGGGTGTTCTCTTCATCAATTTTTTTTTTTTTTTTTTTTTTTTACTTTTTTGGCGGTGTGGGATTTGGGAAGAAAAATGAAGGGGAGCCACACGAATGTGAGAATAATGAAGGGGGAATGGAGTGAAAAAGGTTGAGAACCACTTGGAACTAGCCCTAGGCGTGCAAGCTCATCTCCTGGGTAAGGCTCCCTCCCCACCTGGATCAAGCATATGCTTCTTGCTCATATAAGATACACGTAGGAAACTTGATTTAAACAGATTAATAATTATTAAAAACGACACGATATACAATGTTATTAACCTCCTTTTTAGTATGTTAATACATTTATATTTATGATGTTTTCACAAATAGTGGCTACATTATCTCGAGGTCAGATACATATCAATGCTTGCCAAGACACCTTTCTAAAGTAAAATGATAGTTTAGCTCTAGAAAGTTTACTTGTACAAGACGATAACTGGTATACGCGCTAGGGTATTTGAGCGCAACAGCACAAAGCCATATAGAACAGTCTTAGTGCACAGGGACGTAGGCCTGACGTTGCATTCCGTGACGTCAGCGCGGGTCGCCCCTCCCACTACGTCACTTCCCTACTCTGAAGCCAGGCTTCTTCAGGACCCCCGTGCCTTCCACGCCCTGGGCAGGAACAGCAACAAGGTAGTTGAACAGCAACAGCAAACGACCATCTCTCCGAACTTCTTTTACTAACGACACGAAGCTAACAAAGACTCCCTTTTCGGTGTTAACGCGTAGGAAGGCGGACTGGCTAAGGCGAGTAATCGACGCATCAAGCGCGTCCATCAAGTAACCGACAATGACAAACATTTAAAAATCTCTCGACCAAATCACAAGTCAGCGAGACTAGGTTCCGGGCAAAGAAATGGAGGCCAGACTGCCTCTCCCCGCCGTCTTTCCCGTCATATCAAACTAATTCGTTTTATTGGAATGCTTGCGTTTAAGGGTCTAATGTATCGGATAGTTAAGATGATAAGTAAGAGCCTGTGCTGCTAGGTTTGGTGGGTAGAGGTGTGGTGTGGGTTGAAATAGTGTATTTGTGATATGGGGGAGGCCCCGCGGGCAAGGCCTCTCGTCCCTCTGCCCAGCCTTCAGTCACATCATCATAACATCTTTAAATCACCCTTAATTCTAAGGTGGACACGGTGCTACAAGTGTTTTTAATTTAGATAATGACAAGATAATAACATCTCACCATAAGCACTAAGATTGTATAATAACGAGTAATAAGACGTTAAATCCTGCCCAAACTACAGGGCGGAGGAGCTGGCGGCACAGCGCCACACTCAAAGTTTTGAGTGAAAACCCGCGTATCCGCCTCACTGTGCCTTCCTGAAGAATACAGTCAGCCCCATCGCCTGTGATAGCACCATAGGAGTATCACCAGGGATTCATAGATTCCTCAAAAGGGGTTCTCGCTCCCATACTAAATATACCAAAGACATCTATCTTCCTTGGTGAAGTTGTGTTGATACACCTCACCGCTGACTGCTGCTGCCGAAGGCCGCGTGCAGACGTAGAAGAGTCCCTTGCTTGTATTTCATCTCTTTACTCATATATATGAATAATATCCATCCAAATGCACTCATATGTCTACATTCACCTATAAAAAGATATTTCATAGCATACAAGCAATAATGAGCATGCTGGAGACTTCCGACATCTGCTAATACCGGTCTTGAGCAGGCGTTGCCAGTGTGCACGTTAACGACGAAACCGACGACTTTTCCGCGCTGTGGGTTCCGTCGTGGACTTCACGACCAAAAAAAGGTCTTAAGTGTTTTGTGGCTTATGGCCCGGTCCGTCTCCCCTATTCTTCCAGCTCTGTGAAGACGCACGGCTGTAACTCCATAAACTAACCATGGATATTCTCGGAAAATACCCCATTGTGTACACAAAGTTAATCTCAATAGATATATGAATATATACTATTGAGATAACTTGTGTACACAATGAGGGTATTTTCGAGGAAATCAATGGTTAGTTAGGAGTTACAGCCATGGATCTTCACAGAGCTGGAAGACTAGGGGAGCGGAAACAGGGCCCAGAGCACAAAACACTTAAAGACCTTTTTTTGGTCGTTAGTCAACGACGGAACCCACAGCGCGGAAAAGTTCGCGGTTCGTCGTTAACGTGCAACATGGCCAACGACTGCTCAGACCGGTATTAGCAGATGTCGGAAGTCTCCAGGCATGCTCAATTGCTTGGTATGCTATGAAATATCTTTTTATAGGGAATGTAGAAATAGATTGCATTTGGATGGATAGTATCATATATATGAGATAAAGAGATCGAAACAAGCAAGGGACTCTTTAGTACTGGCTAGGCGCGGCCTTCGGCAGCTAGCAAGCAGAAAGGTGGGTGGATATCAACAACCAACTCACCAAAGGGAGATAGATGTTCTTTGGTAATTATTGAGTAGGGGAGCGAGAACCCTTGAGGAATCCTATGACCCTTGTGATATCTATGTGCTATACAGGCGTGGGAGCTGAAGTCGTATTCAGGAAGGCACAGGGTGAGGCGGATAACTGCGTGTTCACTCAAAACTTGTGAGTGGCGTCTGAAGTGCCGCCAGCTCCTCCGCCTACTGTAGGTTGGGCAGGATTTTAACGTCTTCATACTCGTTATTATAAAACTAGTGATTATGTGAGATGTTATAATACTGTCATTATCTAAAATCATTGTAGACACCGTGTCAAATAACTAAGTGTGATTTAAAGATGTTATGTTAGGGAGAAGGCGGGGCAGAGGGACGGAGAGGCTTGCGCGGGGCATCCCCATATCACAAATATTCCACTATTCAACACCACCACCACCTTCTACCACCAAAAACAACTGCAAACATGCTCTACTTATACATTTACTATCGCTACATAAAACACCTTAAAAAACGCAAGCATTCCGAATAACACGAGAATTAGTTTGAGATGATGTTCCCTTCTAAAGTATGGTGACTTTGGGGAAGAAGGCGGGGAGAGGCCGTCTGGCATGCCATTCTGCCCGGAAAATGCTCGCTGAATTGTGCTTGGTCGAGAAGTTTTAAAAACTGTTTGTCATTGGCTGGTGGACTGATTGAGCGCTTTGATGACGTCATTACGCGGCCTTGCCAGTCAGCCGCTTCGACGCCCTAAAACGACCGAAAAGAGGGGCTTTGTAGCTTCGCTCGTAGGAAAAGAAGTCGGAGAGATGGTCGGGGCTGGCGCAACCACCTTTTGTTGCTGGGTCCTGCACTGGGCTGACGAGCCTGGCTGAGAGCCTTGCCTGAGTATGGAAGGACAGTGGGAGGGGCGACTCGCGCTGACGTCACGGAATCAAACTCAGCTCCGCCCCATGGCAGGAACCTGTGTATATGGCTTTTTTGGTGCTGCAGTCAAAACCCTAGCGCGTATACCCATCTGTAACAAAGTAAACATTTAGAGCCAAAAATAGTACTTTATGAAGGGTCTTGGCAAATATATGATATGTATCTGAACCTCCGAGAAAATTGTGGCATCATTGTGAAAATACAAATCTAAATATAAATGTATTAATATAATACGATAAAAAGGAGGTTAATACATTGTATATCGTGTGTCGTGTTAATAATTATAGTGTTAAATCAAGTGTTCCCTACGATGACATTATTAGAGCAAGAAAGCATATGATTTATCCAAGGTGGGGAGGAGCATTACCAGAGAGAGCTTTGCCCGCCTAGGGTCTAGTCAGTGGTTCTCAACCTTTTCAACCATTCCCACCTTCATGAAAATTTCTCAACATTCGTGTGGCTCACATTATTTTTACTCCAATCCCACCCGCCAAAAAAAGTAAAAAAAAAAAAAAAAAAAAAAAAAAATGATGAAAGAGAACACCCTTGCTTTTATTACAAAAGTTTACGTATACTTATCTTAATAGATTAGATTTCGTGTATGCTTAACTACAGACTTGCCTACAAAAAAGACTAGCGGGGACACATATCAATTTGAATCTGGTGGGAAAAAAAGTTCAATTAATCTCTGCATATTTATCACACATCAGTGGGAAGGCTGATAGTGTTTTTCAGTCAGTTGACGAATCCGAGGTGTCGTCACTGACAATGCACATCTCATGTCGGGTTCCAAATCCATCGGTTCCGGATATTCTATTCGTGATTTGTAGAAGGGTGGAGAAAACCCAGACTCCATAAATAGGTAGTTGAAAAAGGCAAGAGTTAGTCGAAGTGCAATCCACTGACTTTGGATATTGACTGATGAATTGAACAACCAGAATACATCAGAGATGTTTCTTCATAGAGATATTTGGCAGCAGAAATCATGGTTGCGATCAAGGAACTCGTCCTGAAACATTAATGGGAACAGTAGTAATATCAGAGAGCCAGAGAATGGATTCATTACCAATTCCTTCTTCCTCCTCAATTACTGGAAAAGACCTATTCAGTCACTTTCCAAGGATCTCAGATGCTGAAGTGAGGTGATTTCAGGTTTTAAGTTAATGGGTCCAAGCAGATATCTCTTCATTCTAGGTTTTTTCCCAAGGCAGCGAAAAGGTTTTCAAACATGGCAACTATTCCCAGCACCGACTTTCTTTGCCAATCTGGAGCTTGGAAGAAATCACGAAGACAATCCACAGGTGCAACACATTCTTTACTTGCCCTGTAGCTTCTGATTAAACCTATTTAGCTGCTCAAATATATCTGTAAATATGCAAGAGGTGGCCCCATAAAACCTCATGAAGTGACTCAACAGATCATCTTTCCCTTGCATTTCAGGAAACAATTACAGCTCCCCCGAAGTTCAAACACTCGTTCACAACATTGGCCCTGAAAGCCAGCGCACTTTGGAGTAAAAGAGGAAGCTTCATGCTCCAAATCCTGTCTCTACAAAGGTTATGGAAAAGGCGAGAGTTCAGAGCTCAGCTTTACAAAGTTTGTCGCATTTGCCCACTGCCTCCAGGATCTTGCAAAGTCTCATCAGGGAGGGTATTCGCAACGCCAGCTTGCAAAACGATGGATCCTACAATGAAACCCCTTGGCATTTGGAGTAACTTCATGACACGCTTCGGGAACCCTGATTTGATACCAGCATCGCTGGAGTCGTCTGTACAGACTCCACAAACAATGTTCCCAGGGGATCGTTAGCTGTGCAAGAAGAAAGAAGCTTTCAATCACATATTAAGCTGTTGTGGTGGTCTCAAGTGTGTACATAACAGATATCTCCTGATACACACAGGGAAAACATACCCTAACAAACACGAGTAGCTCGTGCACAGAACTCACATCCGTGACTCATCCAGCTGTATTGCAAACATACCAGTGGAGACGATTTGATCTCCTGTATCACTTTTCCTTGATGGTCATCTGGACATTTCATTAATCCTCCGCTTCACTGGGTCGTTTGACAAGGAAATTTGTTGAATTTTTAGGTTCACTTGCACTCCAAGAACACGCGTTTGACCATCTTTAAAGTACTAATGGCTGATTAAGGTTTCACCAATTGTGTGGGGTTCTGTGCTTCGCATTGCGAGGGCAACCTCGTATGATGCCTCAACTACACTGAGGTCTGTTGTTGGGAAAGCACAGTCGCATTCCAGTTCTGTTTCCCAAACTACTTTCGTTCGCGCGCCTGAAGAAACGGGGTCTTCTCAGCCATTACGTGGGTGACGGTCAGTAATGATGCTTCAAACTTACTAGGCCTTCATAGAATCGTCCCCAGCCACTTTGAAGCACAGTACACACTGAGATTTCGACCATCTAGCGAGGATTGAGAAAAATTCCGTAGTTAATGTACTCGCACT
Organism: Chionoecetes opilio; assembly: GCA_016584305.1. Classification (NCBI taxonomy): domain Eukaryota; kingdom Metazoa; phylum Arthropoda; class Malacostraca; order Decapoda; family Majidae; genus Chionoecetes; species Chionoecetes opilio. The sequence continues at coordinate 67,575 of JACEEZ010005618.1, read as the reverse complement.
GTACTGACGCTTCTAATAACAATAGTCGCCATCGCAAATTACGGAAAAATAAAAGAAGACAGAACATCAGAACAAACATTAAGTGATAAGACCAAAGAATGAAATGAAGGACAGGATAACATAGGCCAAGTGATAAAATGACAAAACACACAAATCCACATAATAAACACATCCATGACTCACAAAAATTAAAGCACACACACAGTCATAAACAAATCATACACACAGAGAGAGTAAAGATGATATAAACATTCACACTCAAGCATCAAGGCTGAAATGTACTTTTCACAGCAAGAACACGCTCGTTGACAAGCACTGCCCAATTGAAATACTAAGAAGAATAGCTGAGTAGTCACATTCAATATTAGCACTAAAAAAAAAAGCAGGAATACTAAGTAGGGAATGAGCATGGAAAAACAATGATACCAAAAAATAAGAAATATTTCACACACGGAAAACAGCGACGCATTTATAATTGGTTCGAACAAAAAATAATCAACACAGTAGATGGCTCAGAATCAATTATACCCACATGTTTACTGATGAATATCCCAGGCCACACTGAGACTCATCGATCGCCTCCTCTCCTCTGTCTCCCGGTGACCTCCATCCCTTCACTCACCGCCCTGTGTCTTCACCCGTATCATACGCGTTCGTTCTCTCCGCGTTTTCTATCACAAACTACACTGCACAAACAATTGAACAATTTCGCACACATACATACATACACAGTAACACACACATTCGTAACAATATTAGTAACCAAAATTTTATTGTAAAATAATGATTAATCAATAATTATTAAAACAAGAACATTTTCTTGCCAGGACAGTGATGCAAGTTTTTTTCTTTATTCAGATTCCTTAACATTATTTTAGAAATGTCTAATTGCAACAGACCACCATGGCCCCTTATTAAAATCTTGCCATGGCCCCCTTAGGGCCATGGCCCCCCGGTTGAGAACCACTGTCTATCATCCCACTCATCTCCTATAGTTTCCTTCTTTCAATCCATGTAAACTATGTCACTATCAGGAATCATTAGGAACTGAAAACTACGAAAATCCCTTCGATATCCTTCCTGGTTAACCGTATGTGAACATTGAAGTTGAAAAAAGGCGCTCATGCTTTGGGGGGCTTGTGCAACAGGCCCGATAATCCGTTGCGCAGTCCAGAATTACAGTGTTTCTAACTCTAGACCCATTTTTTCTTTGCATAATTAGCTGAATGTTCATTCAAAATACCCTAATCGGTAAAAAAAATATTATTTCCATGCCTATTTCCTAAAAAACATGACGTATGTAAAAAAAACGCGGGCGGGAAAAAAAAACATCCTCGTCAGGAGTGGTCCAAAAAAATGCTGATGACGTCCACGCGAGGGAAAACACTCTGCCTCACACACCCGTGTTACCTCCCACACACACACGCACACACGTCTTCTAGGGGCCTGAGCGGGTTGTGGTCCTTACGTAAGAGACAGTATTAAAACTGTGTACGAATGTTTTTTTTTCAACAGGAAATAGGGAATCCAAAGCCAGGACAAAGAGCTTAGGGAAAACCCGATTGGACTTTATACCAGGGTTCAATGATGAAGTGAAGAAGGGGAACTCTGTACTCCCAGAGTGGTCTGGGTGGAGGAGGAGAGAGACAGGACCAGACTAGGAAGTGAAACAAAGTATTGAAGAGTGTTCGAATGATGAAGTTGTTTTCTTGATGGGCTTGAGAAGAAGATATGACGAAGTGAAAGGTCTGAAAGTGGAACTAAATGACCTGGAAAGAAAGGAAAGGCAGAATGTAAGGAAAAAGAAGAGTTAAAAAAGGAAATGGAGAAATGAAAAATAGAGAATAATGACTTCAAGAAAGTTGGAGGGTTATGTTTTACCCCCCGATCCCGTCTGTCTGTCTGTTTTTTTAGGGTACAGGATTCCGAAAATTTTACGAAAAAATTTGGCCCAAACTGGGTTTATCCCAAGCTTTTTGGGTATAAAAGGATGTTTTAATTTGGATAAAAATCTTTGATGTGTAGCCAGGCAACCAATTGATGAAATTTTTGGGCCCGGAGGTATGCGCTCAATCTGATGCATAAAATTTATTTTAAATATATAAATATATATATATATATATATATTTTAAATAATATATATATATATTTTAAATATATATATATATAATATATTTAAAGGCCTATTCAAAATGAAACTTTTTACAAAAAAACTTTTGGGGCACAGTTGTTTTTGTTCCATTAATAAAACAAAGATTCGTGCCAAATTTTTTTGTAATGGGACTTTGCTTAAGGGCCCCCCCTGAAGCAAAAATTTTTTTCAAAAACAAGCAAAAAAAAAAAACCAAAAGTTAGCAAATATAAAAAAAAAGTTTAAATTTTTTTCCTTTCGCCCCCAGGGAAGTACAAATAAATGATATCACTGAGAACGAAACAAGACAAAAAACAGTTCCCAAAGGGCATAAAGGGTTTTGCTTTATTGGGAGTCCGATCGCTAGGGCTCCAGTAGGGGCTGCCTTGGGGTCGGGGGGCACTCCCTCCTGTCTTGGCCACCACCTTCAAAAGGGAAAACTGTTTTCTGAGCTTCTTCTCGGGGTGGGCCCCGCGTTGGAAGGCGTCTTTTCAGGGCCACCCCCCCGTTCGGCAACGTCGTTGACCCCCTTCACCTGGTAAATCCCCCTTTTCTCCTGCAGAGAGAGGATCCCCTTCCCACTGGCGGGGCTTTTAGCCAGGAGTGGGCCATTCCTGCCTTTTGGGTCCTGGGAGAGGAGATCCGCGCCTTTCTCAAAAAGGGAACTGAAGAAGCCTGAAAGGGGCTTGTTGGACTGAAGGCCTTTCCCCCCAAAAACTTTTTAGTCCCTTCCCCCCCCCCTCTTCAGTTCGGGGACCATGGAGGCCTTCTCTTCCTTTGAAACCCTTTCATCAAAGAGAGAGAGGGGCACAAAGTCTTCTGACAGTCCAGGAGGGCGTTTGGAAATCCCTTCAGGGCCATTCAAAAACGTGCTCATTGGGTTTTCCTCTGAAAAAGCCCCCTCATGAAGAGGAGATCGCATGGAAAGGGAACCATGGCCTCGTTCCACGGAAGGCGTGAGGAGGGCGACAAAGGGGGCACCTGTTCCATGGCTCGAATTTATGGAGGTCAGCCGAAACTGGACCTGAAGGGGAAAAATTTTTGAGAGCGTAGTTTCCCCTTTCGACATCCATCTCGCTTGATGAAACGCCCCTGGTCCCCTCATTTTTGAAAGTCGCCCCAATATCCCCTCTGGGAAGATGTGGGAGGAAAAACCGAGAGCTCCTTGTGTCGTCTCTTGGAGGGCTTCCCTTGTTCGATGGCACTTTTGACTCGTCAAAGCGTCCCTTTTACATCGGGACAGCTCGCCGTGGGAGAGGAAGGAGGTTCTTCATCCATGGAGGAGTCCAAGATTTCTGGTCGGGACGTCCCACTGGTCCGGAACCGGGAAAAGGGGAGGGGACGTTAGGCCCCCCCAGATGGTCCTAACAGTGTTTAAAAAACGTCCCCAAGGATCATTCCGGATGTGGTGCCTGATGCAAACCCAGGGGAGTTTCCCTTTCCCCAGACCCCTGAATCTTGATGAGGCTCCCCCCTTGGGGACCCATTTTCGGGGCATGTGTCAAACACGTTTTCCTTAAATTGCGCGCCTCCAGCCAGCGTCGGATACCGCCTTGAGGACACCCCTCTGCCATGTGATGCCCAGTCCCTTTGGGGGGATCTTGGGGCATTCCAAGGGGTACTCCTTGTCCCCACCTGTACGTGAATGGCGAGCCTTAAAACGCTTTTTACGTCCCCAGCGAGGCGGCAGTGAGGGATCACAGTGAAGTACACAAGGCATCTCTCTGGGAGTTCGATCTTCTCTGCAGTGGCCATTCCTTTCGGTTCTTTTTCTGATGGGGGGGCGGATTGACTCGTAGGAGCGTGATGTTTTCGAGTCTGACCCGGGTTGCCTTGGCCACGGCTCCTACCACTGCTATCGCAGCCGGTCTGAGACCCGAAGCGGTCCAGTTTGGGGGTCACTTTTCCTTTTACAGGGTCATGTCAGACTTCTTTCCACTCTTCTCTTAGGAGGACTTAGGCACTTTAATTCGGCATCACTTCCATCGTTTTCTCGGAAGGGCGAAAACGAGAAGCCACCCGGCTTGAAGGCACACTACTTGAGGCGATCTTTTTCTCCATCTCCGCAGCCTGCTTCCGTTCCCTCCGCTTTTTTCCCGCTTCCGCTTTTTTTTCTTGGAGCCTCGCTGACACAGTGTCCAGTCCGGTCATGGAGGAAGTCGATCGATCCTCGCTTTGGCGATGAGGAAGGGTCCCCTCGTTTGTGGGCTTCTCAAAGGCATTCTGTGCGCCACACGAAGAAGTCATCACGGCCCTTGAAAGATATCCCCCCTTATCCTTGCCGTTTCCCAAGCTCTTTTTCTTGTGCTTCGAAGACCCTCGTAGGCCTCCATAACTTGAGCAGCTTCGCTTGTTGTAACGCAGTGTGGGTAGGGAGACCTGGGCCCTTTTCCCAAAACCCCCGGATTCCTCCACGGTCTCCTTCGCAGCCTCCGCCTTTGTTTTTTTCCAGCCGTGGTGGAAGTAGAACTTTCGGAGCACTTGCCCTTCGAGGGGAGACGGCTCCCCGGGAGTTCTCCTCCCGGGGGACCGATCAACCCCCCATGTTTGCGAGTAGAAAACATCGCACCTTGAAAAGGAAAAAAAGGGAATATTTAAGTTTTCTTTTCTGTAGTCATCGCGACTGAAAATGATAACTTTTTTGTTTCCCCCAACAACAAATAATGTTATTACAGGGTTTTAATAGACGTTTTAATACATTTGCTGCAACGTTTTTACCCATTGCAGATGGGCACTTTGTGCAGGTCGGCAGTTAAGTGGGAGGGAAAAAGCGGAGAGCGTCACGACGGCACAAAAACCCCCCCCTACAAAATAATGTGTCGCTCTGGGGGCCTTTTTAAAACTTATCCTATCGGTTCAAATTAATGTGCACCTATAAGACCCAAGTGGGGAACAAGGAAAAACATGTGGCCAAACTCCCACAATTTTTTTTTTTATTTTAACAGCCCTAAATTTAATATATATATATATATATATATATATATATATTATATATATAAAATATAATATATATTTTATATAAAATATTATATAATATATATAAAATATATATATATATATATATATATATATATATATATAAAATAATAAATATAAAAAATTTAGGGTTTTTGGTCAAGTAATAGATTTTTTGATTTCAAAATGAAATGAAGTTAACGAGGAACGCTTTTTTCTTTTCCTTTTACAACAAAAAAAAAAGTGACAGAAAAATTATTTGATTGACGATATCTTCATGTCGCGCATGACCTATTTCTTGGCTCGGATACATTTTCCGGTGGTCTTGACAATTTGAAGGAGGCATTGAGCGGTCCCCCGATTTCTGAAAGGGGTTTTGTGAAACCTGAAAAAGAGCGACCCCTCTTTTCTGGGGGCCGTTGGGGACGAGAAGGCCACGTACCCTCCCCTTCCCCCGGCCTGGTAAAGGGGGTTCCCCCCCACAGGGAAGGATCGCGTCGGGGAACCTTTTTTGTCGAGTCCGCAACCCGGGGAATTTTTTCATTTTTTCGTGGAAAAGGGAGGCAACGGTCTTGTTTTAAGTCCCTCCTCGGGGAAAACCCCTTGGGTGGAGGTTCCCTCGTCCCCCCATCTTTGGAGGTTTGGCAAAAACATTCCCCCTTCCTCCGGGGGCATTCATCGTCAAAAAAGCGCAATTCCAACTGCACTTCAGACAGGTCCCCAAATTTGACGTCCCAACCCTTTTCAGCCCTGACTCTCTGATCGCCTTTTTGTCTCTTTCGCGAGGGCTTTGTAAAGGTCAAGGTCGCTTCTTGGGGCGTCACATATTTGGGATAGGGGGATTTGTTTGATGCTTTTGGCTGAGCAATGAAGGCGTGATTCCCCAAATTGTTTTGAAGGGTGACTGGCACTTTTAAATTTTTTGCATCAACTACCACGTTTGCCTGGGGGCCAGCTGTAGACCAAACTCGTAAAAAAGGAGGGTTTTGTGGCGATAGGACCCACTCAACGCTCCTGGATAAAATTTTCGGAAAGGGGCCCCTAAACCCTTTCAAAATGTAGTTCAAGGGGGATGTTTGGGTTTCTTTTCGCCCTACATTTTTTTCGTTGCTCGAATAAGTGCATCCATCTTAGGGGGGTCGATGGGTGTATTTGTGGAAGATGTTTTTGAAGCCCCCCTTTTCCCAAAAGTCGAAACGATGCATAAAAATCGACACTTAGCTTCTGGGTGTTTGTAGTTTTAGTGTTTTAGGTTTTTGGTTTTTATCTCTTTTCAGCTCATTTTTTTCACTAGTAAGTAAAGGGTTCACTGATTCATAGCAATTTATAAGCTTCAGATATACCTCGGAGTGATATGTTTGGGAATTTTTCCCCCCTCTGGAGCAGTTCATCCAGCTACCCCTCTGTACACAGCTCGGTTTATTTTTTATAAAGCCTTAGAGAAAGGTTAAAGTGTTACTTTATCCCCCCCCTCATTACAGCTTCTTTTTCGAATGTGGGCGCCGGATTTTGACAAGGCCCCTGCACAAAATTTAGAGTTACACGTGTGTGGCTGGGGATTGCACACAAAGGTTCTTATGCAATTGTGTAATTGCAGTCTGCATTTTGAGCCTTGTTCCCCAATGAAACCCTCCCGGTTTACCCAAACTTGAATTCTTATCTATACATAGGGGGTAACCATCTTGAAGAAGAAGACCTGCCACGCTGAGAAACCCCCCCCGAAGGATGGCGATAGCTGGTGATTCAAAAATATCATCAATCCCAAATTCTGGAACGGATCATCAAAAACATGCTGTACTCCTGAAGGGGATGGTCCCTGGAAGCTAACAGCCGAGTGGTGTGACATCTGAAGAACATCTGGGGAAGGTACCGAACTTATTGGACTTGTAGGGGGTGGCGTGTGAGGGGTCGGGGTACTGGTGTGCCTCGGGCTGCCTGCACTGGGTGATGACGGAGGTGAGGGACGGGCGGGAGAACATTCTCTCAACATCGCACCAGGCGATGTGAGTGGATTATCCAGTGCTGATGAAGCATACTGCAGGCAATCATTACAGGCACCCCAATTTATGTCGAGTTTTTCCTTGACAGACCTGTATTCATATCTAGTGATCTTGGTGTGATAGCGATGTATCCATCTACTACAGTCAGGACACTCCAGCGCTTCTTGACGTGGAGCAATCGGTTGTCGACAAAACACACATGGATAGTCCATGTTCTTGGTGGATTAAAAACCAAACTCGAGCTAGACAGTCGGGGGTACTAGTGTGTGTCTTGAACGCCTTCCGGCTTCGGAATAAACATCGATGGTGACAGCAGGCTTATATATAGGAGAGTAGACCCTCCCTCCTACATCGTCTCCTCACTTCACATGCACCTGACCCGGCATTTTTCAAGATTAGCATACAGAAGAGACCTACGTACGCTTCCCTTTTCCCTCCAAGCTTATCTCCCCTCCAGGCCCTTAGGGGCCTTAGAGGGACATTGCTCGAGGCAACTGCTTACCATTGGAGTCTATTCCAATATTAAATGTGCCCGGTAAATGTGTGAGAAATGCTAAGACTAATTCTTCTCATCAGATGATAAATAATCATGTCCTGAAAAAATATGTATTATATGATGTGGTAAATGAGGAGATAAAAATTATGTATACATTCCAAGCCACGCCCACATCTCAAGGTGTGCAAACAAAATTGTTGCATATATTGCAGGATTTGTGGCTAATAAATTTATGAAGTTCTTACATTGTGAACCATGCATTGATGTCCTAAGCTTGGCCAACATTGATAGCAACAATGCCTGTTCACTCATCCAATTGAAGGACAAAGGAAACCTGGTGTATCTCTCTGATCAAGTCATTGACATATGCATCACTGCAGAGAAACAGTTCAGAGAGATAGAGTCATGCACTCCACTTTGGGGAGGGTGGATTTCAGCCACTTAATAATGTCAGTGCTGGAACAATACACGCACCAAAACATATTTCCCACCTTAGCCTGGCACATGTACGATACAGAGCCCTATGAAAAGCACCTGCATAATTAAAACAGGCAGTTGTTGAAGCACATTTGCAGGTGAGGTACACAAGACGCGAGCGGGAAAACAAAAAAAACGGAAGCTCGAGTAAGGTGAAGAGGATATACAAAAATTTATCATTTCATGACTTAAGGCGTCACCAATTTTCCCATTTAATCTCCATTTTCTACATTTTTGTACAGTCACTCAAAAGGCTCTAAACGCGGGGCTGGGCTCATTCCTTCATTTTTTTGGGGATTTCCAATAAATCATCTTTAATCATTATAAGTTAGATGGTAACGATAATGATATATATTTTGATGTAGTATAAAAATAGTATTTAGTATAGAAGCAGAAATAAGGTGTATAGTAGTAGTGGTATTTAATTATCTAATTCAATTAATATTTTTTAAAAAAATATTTCGATTAATATTATTTTTCAATCAAATTATTATTTTCATTATCTTTTTACTACTATATTAGTTAAAAAGTAGTAGTCTAAAATTTCCACCCACCACTGGGTGGGTGGCAGGGGCTCGGGTTTTTAAGGGGGAAAAAACCCCTGTTTCCACTCCGCCGGGATCAAAAAAGGGACTTTTCGGTTATGAACTGACGTCTAACCCTACACCAAAGGGTAAAACCCCCGTGTGTGTGTGGGTGTTGTGTGTGTGTGTGTTGTGTGTGTGTGGTTGGGGTGTGTTTGTGTGGGTGTGGTGTGTGTGTATGAACAGAGTGGGTATTTTGGGGGGAGGGAGGGGCTGGTTGGGGGAATCGCGGGACTCGGCGAGGGGGCAGGTCGGGAAGGTGTAAAACAGCTTTTTAAAACGGCTTTTTTAGGGTGGGGAGAGAGGGCCCTTTAAAAAACCCCACCCATGCCTCCCCACCATGACTCACCTAAAAAAAAATATAATTTAAAATATATATATATATTATATATATATATATATTATATATATATATATATATATATATATATATATAAAATTATATATAAAATATTATATATATATATTATATATTATATATTTAAATATATATATATATAATAATATATATATATATATATATATATAAAAAAAAAAAACCAGACCCCTTCTGGAAATCCTGTTTGATTACACTGGTCGAAAAAAAAAAAATCGAAATAGGGTCCTGGACAAATTGAAGCTGATTAGGGTAAATCGACCCTGCTGAACCAAATTGATGTAAATTAACTCTATCACGTCCAGTTTTTGAGATCCAGACGCAATTCATGAAAAATAGGGGTAAATACAGAAGTAGGTTTCACCAATGTTTTCATTTTAAACTCTTAATCTTTTTTTTTCTAAGCCTATTTGGGGCGGCAGTTTTTTTTGAGTCATGTGGTTTGTGCATGAGCAGGGGAGGGTGTGCGCACTGCGTTGGGCGAGGGGTTACAGGCTGGTAGTACTTTTTTTACCTACGATCGTGTAAGCTATTGACATATGTTTAACTTTTTATTTTCTTTGCAGATATGATGTGTTTGTTTTAGTGGGTCCTAATTTCAGTTGGTTTACCGTAATAGTACCTTGTCCCGGGGCTTTTATGGAGGCCGTAACTGTGAAAAGCATCGGCCCGTTTTTGTTAATATTGAATTTTAAAAACCCTGACATCTGAAGAAAACCTTACAAAGAATTTTAAAGCAGCTTATCTGCATTCCTTTAAGTCCCCGTATAGGTATAATAAGAAGGGGGCCCCCTCACGTAGCATGCAACCCCTTTTGTAAAACCACTTAAAATGAATGGATGCGTGGAAAAAGGCCATCGGGCAGGGCATTCGATCCCAATGGTTTGACGTGAACAAAAGGATCACAGTACTGACTGCACTTCTGCCTCACTAACATCAAAGGATATTCAGAAAAAACGCGAGCTAAAACAGGACCCGGGTCCCTTCTGCCATCAGCCTGTGCCCCGGGTCCTGATCCCCCCATTTTAAAAATTTTCCCAATTGCAAGTGCTATAAGTGAATCAGTTTCGAACAGGAGGAAAATCTCATGGATACAGACTTTCAAGAAATGGCACAAAACAGGGACCCCAAAAATTCTCAGTCAGGAAATGCTACATGACCTTGTAGGGACCTGATCCCCCCCAAGGGGAAAAAAGTAAAGGGCCCTTGGATTGTCTCAAGGAAGGGAATTTGCTTAAAGAAGGATTTTCCCATCACCATTTCGTCGTAGACTAAAAAAACTTTCAAGCTTCTTCAAGATGGAAACACAAGCTCTTTTATGTTTTGATGTAAACCACTCATGGAACGCTTGTGGGTCCACATTATGAAAAAGTGAGTGCGGCTGTTCATAGATTGGGGAAAAAAAAACACCAAAAGGCCGTTTTCTGAAAAAGGGGAAATATGTTTTCCGAGTGTTCAATTGCGCAGGCCATGAAATGATGAAAATTATGAAATATGAAGTTTTGTTTTGCGTTAAATATAAAAACATCAGTGGAATCTTTTGGGGGGCCCTGAAGGAAAATTCCTGCTTCTAGGACTCCATTTAGGTTACACTAAGCACTGTTTTTTCTTTGTTTTGGGACTCTAGAGCGGACAGAAACTTTACAAACAAAAGGAAGGCCAGCACGACCGAAAGCTCACCTGGAATTTTCAATGTATTACAAACCTCTTTTTTGACAGTGAAAAGGTTTGTATTTACCTCCATTGCATCTGAAACTGGGTTTTATAAAAAAATTTTGTAAAGGCTTTGGATAAAATGGTGCTGGCTTTCATATTTTTTAGCAAAGTTTTGAACGCACGTATCTGAACCCAAAGAAAGGGCAGGTGTTTTAAAGGCCCCTCAAATTCTCAACTACCAATGATGATGACTTTGTAAAGAGCCTAACTCCCCTGGAAAAGCTGCTTGAAGACTTTTTGGCTGTTATAAAGAAACTACCTAGATAATGTTCGAGCATCGAATTATGAGGAACTTTAAATGACATGTTAAAGAGTTACCATGCGTTTGGGGGCTCGGATGTCACTAAAAAACCCACTTTTTCCATTAACATCTTGTTTTTTCTTCCCAACGAATCTTGGGCGGGTCAGTGATGGCGGGGGGAACGTTTCCCCCGGGACATTGCCCACCATGGAAACCCGTCCCAAGGACGATTCAGTCCCAACATGATAGGGGACTATTGCTGGACGCTACAACGTAAAATTGCTGCCCTAAAAACAAAAAGGGGGCAAATACAAAAAACATTTGATTATTGGAGCAGGGTGAGTACTTTTTTGTGTTAGGTATATTTTTGACTTGTATATTTTAAAACCAATTTTAGATCTTGACTGTTTTTCTAAGAACGTCTAGAAATTACCTTCTTCGAACTAGCGCTCTTTCTCCAAAAAAAAATCGTGTTTTGTTCCAAAAAATATATATATATAAAATATATATATATATATATATATATATATTATATATATATATATATATATATAATATTATATATATATAATAATAAAGTCAAAATTTACTGTGATTTGGATATTTTCGGATATTTTTTTAAGATGTGGCCCATTTTGGGTATATTGGAAAAATAATTTTTAAATATATTTTTGCCAGATATGTCATTAGGGCCTAATAAAAACCCAACAGGGCACCACCAGAATTTTAATACGAGAATATATTTAACTAGGGGGATTGTTTTGATTAAATTTTATAATTATATATACGTATTTTAAATTTTAATAGCTATTAAAATTTTTAAAAGCCGATATTTTAAAAAACATACGTGCTAGAGAAAAAGCAATGCCATTTTTTAAATCAGCAGCAAAAATGCTTTCCAAACCCCCCAAACAAGAATCAAAACCATTTTTTTGGGTTTTGACCAGTGAAATCGACCCCCAAGCTTTATTTGATTTATAAAAAAACTCAAAATAAATAAATACAGTGCTACTGGGCAATGGGGTAGTAAGTATCTATGAATGAGATGCTGGTGCACCTGGAGAGGGGCACAGCTGAGAGGAGGTTACACTTTTTCTTTTGCCCAATATCATCCAATTTCATGATATTTTGCAACGTTTTTTAAAAATGGAAAACCATTGAAAAGCTCATAATATTTTTTCGTGGGTCCCATTTCTCTGTTGTAAAAATGAAAAAAAGGAAAAGGACGGAATGGGGAAGGAGAGAAAAAAGGAGAGGGAGGGGAAGGTGTCAACCATCTATATTCTTCCCCGCTAATTTTAAGGGGCGGCGTTTAGCTGTAGGGGAGGCAACTTTACAGATATTTCTCCCCTTGAAACCTTTTATAGTTCAAGTAATTGTGGGGAAACTCATATATAAAAATTTTAAAAAAATAAAAAATATAATATATAAAAGAGAAAAGGAGAGAGGGAAAAAGGAGGAGAAGGAGGGGAGGAGGGGAAAAAAAAAACCAAAGTGGGGTTCGCAAGAGAAGGTCCCCCGGGTTCGTCCCGGGTGGGCGAAAAAATTCCTTACAATCATGTTTTTTTAAAAAACCCGACCCCTTCCACCCCGAGTGGGAAATTTTACCGGGTGCTAGCCCAGGTTTGTGCCGCTCTCCGGGGTGCTGGCTTCGGCCCAAAAAAACCACTAAGGATGAATGATAAAAAAAAGTTTATTGGAGACGGGGCCCCTACGAGCGCGCCTGGCCCTGTAAAAAAACTAGAGAATACTACGAGATAACAGTTAAGTCGCCAGGGGCAATTTTTTTCTGTTTACAGACGTGTGGTGGGTTAATATTAAAATTTTTAATCCATGATTTCAGGAAAGTTAGGAAAAGGGGGGTTCTAAAAGTCTGTGTCATTTTTTGTCTTCATCTGTGTCAATTGGCTAAAAATGAACAAATTACAAAAATATCTACAAAGTGGTATCAACTTGAGTCGCCATCTAGTGTTTTTTTTATGAGTGTCGTACCGCTGTCGTCGTCGCCCGAAAAAAAAAATGCGTAGGGGAAATTTGAAACCGTATATACTGCAGATACAAAGTATAAAACAACCTGTAAAAGGGTAGATTATACAGTAATGATATAAACTACGTGTAATCTTCAGGGCACTAAAATCAGTAGTATTGGGGTATAATTTGTAAATTGGCGCCTGGGGACATCCTGAGGGGGGCGATTTTTCGTTATCTAAAAGGGAGATGAAACACCCACAAAACACACACACACATACACCAGACCCCTCGGGAAAACCCGTTCGGTTATCACCCCCCAAACATTTTTCATGATTAAAAAAAAACTAAATTAAATAAAAAACGTACTACTAAACCCTAGATAACACTAAAACCGCCCCCTCCTAAAGTCGCCAGGCGCCATAATTTCGAATTAAATCCCCTATTGATTTGTAGTGCCATGAAGATGATACACAGTAGTTTTTTAAACTGTATAGTCTACCCCGTTTTCAGCGTTGTTTTTTGAATTGTATCTGCAAGTATATTATTTTTAAATTTTCCCACCGTTTTTTTTCTTCGGGCAACAACGACGGTGGGAGGACACTCCCGTGGGACTCTCCCCGTGGGGGGGAAAGGGGGGCACAATATTCTAAATATTCTTCCCCCGCAATCTCTAAGGGGGCGGGGGTCAGCTGTAGGGGGAGAAACTTTTTCATGTATATTTTTTCCCATTTAAAGCCCTTTTATAGTTAAAGTAAATTTCTGGAAGTCATATATATATGTTCGTTGTCCTATGTGTCGTCTCGTCAAAGGGTGAAAAAAGAGGAGGAAAGGATGGAATGAGAGAGAAAAAAGTAAGGAAGGGAGGGGAAGGTGTTTCAAGACACCTAGGGCCGTACTATTAAACCATCCAGCATCGCAGGCGATGCTGCGCTAGGTCGAGTCTCCAGGAGGCGGAGTCAGGGGACAACTTTACATGTATAATTTCTCCCATTTTAAAGCCTTGATATTCAAGTTATTGCTGGTATTAATCCTGAATGCAGAACCATGATTAAAAATTTTTTTGAATTTAAAATTTGGTACTGTAATTTTCAAGATCAAAACTAAAATTTTTTTTCGCCGACGTTTGGGAACTCCCCCCGACGTAAAATATTGGAAAATTTCCGCCGAAAAACCCGGCGACATTTTCCTATCGGCGACAGTTCCATTTTACCCTTTTTAACATTTTAAATTCCCTCCCTTTCCCGGCCAGGTGGAGCGGGGTCAGGGGTCGTTTTTTTTTAAAATTTGGGACACACACACCCCCAGGGTTCACCTTTCCCCAAGCCTCCGTTATTTCCCCCGCCCCCCCACGGGCCCCTGGGGCAGGAATGTCTCGAGATTTTTGGGAACTTTTTGCTCCCGGGCCTCCCCCCAGGGGGCAGCAGGGCTCGCGGTCGAAAATTTTTTTTCCCCATTTGGGAAACCCGACACTCAGGGTTTTCACCTGCACAGCCTCCGTTAGCCCCCCTGACCCCCCCACTGCCCCTGGTGCAGGAACGCCCCTTTTTGAACAATTGAACATTTTTTTCTCCCCCCCTTTCCCCCAGGGGGCCCAGCATGCCCCAGGGGAAAGTAAAATCCGCGGGGGGGTATTTTGTTTTGGGGGGTTTGGGCCCCGGACATTAAATACTAGGTAGGATAAAGGGGCCCCGGGGGGAAAGGAAATGGCATAGGACTGTTGCTTTTCCCCCGGCCCAGTGCCCCCCCCCTTTTTAGCCCGGGTTTGAAACGAGGTTTGGTGTTTTTAAAATTTTCAAATTTTTAAAAAAATTTTTTCATATTTTAATATCTAAAAAAAATTAAACTTACCCAAGAAAAAAATTTTTTTAAATTTTATTAGAAATTTTTAAAAATACGGGGGGGAATAGTATTAATTTAGTGCGTCCCCGGGTTTGGGACATCCCCCCTACAACAACAGGTTTTGGTGTGAAGGTCCCATTTGGGGAAAAATTATCTTCCAAATTAAAATAAAAACGTCAAATGGAGCGGGAAAATTTGCTACAATTCAAAAAGGGAAAATAGAGACCATTTTTTTTTATTTTGCCCAAAATGCATGATTTAAGAGAATGTATAAATTATTAAAATCAAAATGGAGCTATGTATTATTTTTTTATTCGTAAAATTTTTCCCGTTAGGTTTTTTTTCCTTATTGTTTTAGTTTTTGGGAGTCAAAATTTTTGAGCCTATAACTACTGAAAAAACCTTTTGTTTTATGATTCTGTCTGTTTTGAGAGTTATGCTCCCCCCAATCGTTGGGATCAAATTTTATATTTGTTTGTTTTTTTATATTTAATTATCTTTTTGGGGATGTTGTAATGGCAATAAAATTACGTACTGCTCCCCCTTTTAAACACAAAACCCGGCCCAGCAATGTCCCCGTAGCCATCACCCGTGCTTTAGGGGAGCTTTCCCAGCTCCTCTGACCCCAGGGTAATAACCCCACCCTTTGGTTCCCCCCCCCTTTCCCCCCCCCCAAAAAAAAACTCATCTCTCCACCACACAAGGTAAATGAAAAATCTCCACAGTAGTACTTTTAATATTTATATACATTACAGGTATGTATTTACATCGTTATTTACATGGCATTGTGTTATCATGTGTACACGGGCAGCACTGTTTACGGACCTTAGTGCTGTGTTCTTCCTATATTTACGCACCTCGGGAAAATACCCTCGGCACTAATGGACAATCGGCTCTAACGGACCACTTCTCCCCCCTTTTTAGTGCATTGATTTGAGGTTTATCTGTACTTACTTTTGTGAGACACGGTAGATGTATATAAAAGAGCAGCCAAAACTAGATAGATTGGCGCGCTGGGCACCACCCGCTCGGCTTTATTTATACTGCCGCCGACCGATAGTAGTCCATAATCCCCCGTTTTCGATTTAATATATATGTCGGCCGGCCAACCTCCGCACCAAACCCTGCATTTATTGAACTTATTCGGTAAATCCCCACCATATAACCAGACTGGCAGAAACATTTTGTTAAGGTCGAAATTTGTTTATACAACATTCCATAAAAATCGAGGGAGTAGATACAGCATGGGCCGTGCGCGTCGCCTCGCCCGACCCACCGACGCAAACATACGAAATGTAGAATAATGATAATTCCTTACTCTTGTTGCGTGGCCCTGTTCTCATACTTCAGCGCTCTGGACTAGGAGTGATAACTATCATCTTGTGTTCAGTGAGTCTTGCACAGACCCTGCCTTCACGCGGGTATTGAGTCTCATTCCAGATAACCTTCGATGTGGCCAAGGTTCGTTCAATGGGTAGTCCGGTACTGCCACACCCATATAAGTACCACAGTTAAGCATGAAGTGACAGATAACAGTCGATTAGTTCAGGTGCAACGTTGTTTTAAACTAATGGCATTAGCGAAATGATCTGCGAAACACTGATCACCAAAGCAGATAGTAAACCTTCAATCACTTTAGTTTCAGGGACACAACCCTTTGATAACTGACAGGGATAAAGCACTGAAAGTAATCTGGATCTTTTACGGCTCGCGCACATACGGAGCGAGGGGCAACTGCGGGCGCGTACCTACGAGCTCCGGTTACACACAGATGCCTAATCAGCGAACACTGACAATGTAACCGTCCAGCAGATATTATTTGGGAAAAGTGACAGCTACTTCAGGAATGTAAGAAGTGCTTCTTCAGATCTATTCCCCAACCGTGAACCGGCGTACGGACCACAGAAACTGCCCCAAAAACCTGGCCTTCCTTGCTGTAGCCAGGGACCTCCCCAAGTTTCCCAAGGCTTTGGTCCTTCGTGCCCGGCCTCGTGAGGTTTTACCGGCCCTCGGACTCGCAAAATACTTCCTCACGGCAAAAACAAAATCATATCTTGGTGGTTGGGGCGACCATGCCTCCACAATCTTTGATTACCTTGGGGCCAAAAAAAAATAATACAAAACGTTTGAAAAGGATGGGGCAAAGGAGCACCCTTGGGCCTCACCCCCCCTGTTTCACGGGAAAGGCCGGAAAACAACCTGCCCCACCTTCACAAATTAGCAATTCACTTCTTTTGTTAAATATTTTTCCGTAAGGGTAATTTACATTTACTGTATATATAAAATATACAGGGCCAGTTAGAGACACCATTGGGCCCTGTTGCTGTAAGTGATTTTGGGCCCAAGAAATCCAACAAACTTAGTAGCTGTCTATAAAATTATGATTTAATTATTGCATACATATGCCTGAGCCCCCTAGACTATGAGGCCGGGCCCTGGTGCGATATCCAGCCCCTCCCAAACCCTCCCGGACCGTGAATATACATATTTATCATAATTTTGTTTTCTTTCATTGAATTCTATGACACACCACACTCAAGTTAACAAGGGTTTTGAAGTAATTTGCCCCAATGAGACAAGGAGACAGAACTTCAAGAGTAACTCTTTTTTCCGTATATCATAACTAGGAAAATTACACACCACAACACACAACACACACACACACACACACAAAACACACAAAAAAAATGCAGAATAACTACAACCAGAAAAACATATAAATACAATATTTTAGATACATACAGGATGTTGAAGAATATTAGAGTGGCATTTCATTATGGAAAGAATATGATGAGACAGAAAAACTACTACAATAAACCCGACCAAAAAAGGAATTTTAATAAGGCTTCAAAAATCCTTTTCTATTTAATCCTGACAAAATACCCCAATTTAGAACTAACTAAGATCTTATCGGGGATAGGAGGGTTAAAGTGGGTGAAGGCATATTAATACTGAAATGCTCTTGTTATTCGGGCTGGACGCCATGATCAGGGCTGGAGGTGAAGGGCGGAGCGGAGGTGTTATTTGTTATCAAAAGCGGTTAAAAATGGTTAATTAACACCCAGACCGGCGGTTTATAAATTCCATTTCGAAGTAAAGTCCTATTGTGTTAAATTTAATGTACAAAAGGTCTATAAATTTTTCTATTTTTTTCAAAAAAATTTAAGAATTTTTTATAAAATATAAATACTTTATATAATATATATATATAATATATATCGGACAGTTGTTCTCATGCTGTCCAAGATAGAGGGTGGCTCACAAACGGTACCGTAAGCATCCATCTCCTGAAACTCATGCCCTTTATTTTTCTGCCCGTAATCATCCCAAATCTTTACTTCAACTACCAAAAACCTTCATTCATAGAAAATGTCAAAATCTTCTGAATAAAATTCCTCTCGTGACTTTGGCATCTAGCTAATAACATCTCTAACAATTTTTCTTCTTCATCTTTCCCTCCTATGCTTCACCCAGATGGCTCCAAAAGCTGTCTCATCTACTTCTAAAACCACTCTTCGCTCAAACATTTGCTAAAAATTCCCCACTTGGCTGATGAAGGGCTTGTTCCTCCTTCCCCTTCCACCCTCTGACTATATTATGCCTGTCATTAAGATCCTCGGAATGATTTTTTTCTTTGCCCTTTCTGGCCTAGATCTGGAAGGCTTACGGTCCTGACGGAGTCCCTCCTATTTTCTCAAAAACGGGCTTCTGGCTTGCACCCTTGCCTGGTCAAACTTTTCCGTCTTTGTCATCTACTTCCACCTTTCTTCTTGCTGGAATTTTGGGCTCACATCCAACCTTCCTAAGAGGGTGACGGTTCTAATCCTTCAACTACCGTCCTAAGCTTTGACTTCCTGCCTTTCTAAAGTTTTTGAATCTATACTTAATAAAAAATTCTTAAGCATCTATCTGCTCAAATCTTCTATTGATCGTCAGTACGGTTTCCGTAAAGGGCGATCTATGGGGGTCTTCAGCTTTCCTAACTAAATTTTGGGTTTCACCCTTTCCTTTAGGGGTTTTGGTGAAACTTTGCTGTTGCCCCTTGACATATCAAAAAGCTTTTGATAAGTCTGGCACAAATCTTAATTTCCAAATACCCTCATTCGGTTTCTATCCTTCTCTCTGTACCTTCATTAAGTTTCCTTTCAAACCGTTCTTTTGCAGCTACTGTAGAGAACATTGTTCTTCTCCCTAAATCTATCAATAGTGGTGTTCCCCAGGGTTCTGTCCTATCACCCACTCCCCTTTCTATTATTCTTTAATGATCTTCTAAGTCTAACTCAAAGCCCTTTTCCACTCCTATGCTGATGATTCTACCCTGCATTTTCAACGTCGTTTATTAGATTCCAACTCAACAAAGGAACTAAGTGATTCAGGAGAGATGCCACCGAGCGCCTAATTTCTGATTTTTTCTATAATTTCTGATTGGGCAAAGCAAACCTTGTTTTGTTCAATGCCTCAAAAACCCAATTTCTTACCTATCTCTCGACAAAACCTACCAGATAAACTATCCCCCTCTTCTTCAATGACACTCAACTGTCTCCTTCTTCTACAATGAACATTCTAGGACTATCCTTAACTAAAAATCTGAACTGGAAATCTCACATCTCATCTCATGCTAAAACAGCTTCTAAGAAGTTAGGTGTGCTGTGGCTCTGGTCCTTTTTTTTCTCCCCCCCCAAATTTGCTTGCTCTCTACAGGGCCTTATCCGCCCATGTATGGAGTATGTCTCACATGTTTGGGAGGATCCACTCATACAGCTCTCCTAAACGGGGGTTAAATCAAAAGCTTTTCGTCTCATCAACTCCTCCTCCTCTGACTGATGTCTTCAATCTTTAAATCATCGCCGCAATGTTCTTTTTTGCTCTCTTTACCTTATTTTCATGCTCACTGCTCTTCTGAACTTGCTAATCATGCCTCCCCCCTCCCCCGGCCTCGCTGCACAAGACTTTTACTCATTCTCATCCTATTCTGTCCATCTTCCTAATGCAAGAGTTAATCAGTATCTTTATTTTCATCCCTTTCACTGGTAAACTCTGGAATTTTCTTCCCGTTCTATTTTTCACTTTCCTATGACTTAAATCTTTCAAAAGAAGAGTAACAAGACACCTCCGAACTAAATTGGCCTACCCCTGTTTTTATTTTAAAATTTTCTTACTGTCTTCTTTATAGGGACTGGCAACTAAGCGGGCTTTGTGTTACCCCTTTGTGTGTGCCCTTTCCAGTTCCTTGTCAAAAAAAAAAAAAAAAAAAAAAAAAAAAAAAAAAAAAAAAAAGCACATATATATTTAGTAAGAGATATTGTTCTCATGAGGGTCAGGAGTATACTCACTACTAAGCGGGCAGCAGGGCCACCGGCCCCCAATACCTAGCCACGTGTACACGCAGGATAGGAGCAAATATTATGCAAAGAACAAGACGAACAATAGCCAGTCCCTCCAACAAGGTGATAAAATAAAGGTCAAATGGTTAATACCACTGGGGATGTTCCCTTTATCATATTCTATCACTATCAATTTTCTTAAATTAAACCCTTTCTTTCTACCCATTCCATTTTTTAATTATATTTATATACATTCCTACGCTTCCCCTATAATGAGCTAACAAATTTCCTCCCTCACAGGGGGGGGTAACAAAACCACCACTCATTCCAATTATTGAGAGGGTGGGTTTGGGTTAAAATTTCCACAGCTCCCGTTTTTTTTATCACTGACCCAAATTTAGGCGGTTAGAAGGGGATGGGTGTGTGTGGTGTGTGAGGTCCCAGCATTACCCAAAGATCGGTAATAATGAAATCCAAGCTCGCACTGGGATGGTGAAACTGGCGATCGCGAGTCCGACTCGCGTGGACAAGACCATGGGGGATAACTCGCACACAACACACAGATAGATAGATAGATAGATAATTTTATAACCACAGTCAGGAATCACAATATAATAAATGGTAATAAACATGTAAACATGAATTAAGAGAGAAAAAAATCTTATATATACAGAAATGTATGTAATAATCTACACGTAGTCCACAAAATTTACTTAAATAAATCGTCCAGACCCACTATATCTCTGGACTGTTTACTCGCCAGTGTTTTGAAATGCCAGGCTGCATAGGGGCCCTACTGGTCCCCCTTTACTTCCCAACCGGTTTTTGATGGGTGGTGTGTGGTGGTTTGGGGGGGGTGGCTAAGGGGTGGTGGAATGGGGGGGTGGGGTGTGGTTGGTGGTGGGGTGGGGGGGGTGGGTGGGGGGAAAAAGGGGGATTATGTGGTGGTGGGAAAAAGGGGGGGGGTTTTTAGTGTGGTGGGGGAATATTTGGGAAGGGTTAGGGGGTAGGATGGGGTTTATAGGTGTGGGAAATATTGGGGGTGGTTATAGTGTGGTGGGGGAAAGGAAGGGGAGGGGTATGTGGGGTGGGGGGGTTTTTATGTGAGGGATAAAGGTGGTTTGGAGGGGTTGGGGAAGTGGGGAAAAATTGGGGGGGTTTTAAGTGTGGTTGGATGTGGAAGGGAGGGGAATATTGGTGGCAGGTTGAGAGGGTTGTGGGGGGTTAAAAGTGGGGGGGATAAAAGGTGTTGTTGGGAGTTTAAGTTGGGAATTTATGGGTTGGTAGTGGGTTTGATTGGTGGGGGGTTTATAGTTTATGAGGGTTTGAGTAGCTATGATTTGAGTGAGGGGGTTTTATGATTTGTTGTGAGTGGGTTATGATTTGTTGTGAGGTGTTGTGGTTTTTAATGAGTAGGTTATTAGGTGTTGTGACTTTAGGGGTTGGGGAGGTGAGTGAAATCCGAGACGCATCATAAACTTCCCCCTCATATGGTTTTAATTTACCTCACAACACAACACACACACACACACACACACCCCACACAAAAACACCACACACACACACACAACACACACACACACACACACACAAACACACAACAAACACACAAAACCCACCCAGTTACATAACCTAAAATTACGTTTCCCAGTTACGCGAAGCCACGAAATTCAACCTCGGCCACTAAAACCCCCCCCCCCACACCCCCCCCCCCCCACAACCCTCCTCCACCTCACCGTAATCTCATTTCACAAACCCTTTCAACCCCTACACATCTCCACTAACCAAACCCTCTCCCTAACACCTCTTCTTTATTCCAATATACTCCTATTATCTCCACTCATCTCCTATAGTTTCTTCTTTCACTCCTATAAACCAAGTCACATCAGCGATTTCTATTAGGAACTGAAAACCTACGAAAATTCCCCTTCGATATCCTTCCCGGTTACCGAGTGAACAGTGAAGTTTAAAAAAAGGCGCTCTGACTTTTGGGGGCCCTTGTGCAACAGCCGATAAACCGTGCGCCCGTCCAGATTTTCAGTGGTCTAAGTCCAGGGCCCATTTTTTCTGCATAATTATGTTGAATGTTTATTCAAAATACCTAATCGGTAAAAAAATATTATTTCCATGCCTTATTTCCCTAAAAACAATGACGTATGTAAAAACGCGGCGGGAAAAACAACATCCCTGTTTCCCGGAGTGGCCCCCAAAACATGGGTGATGACGTCACGCGAGGGGAACAATTGGCCTCCCACCCTGCTTTCCCCCGGCGCACACACGTCTATAGGGCCCGAGCAGGGTTGTGGTCCTCGTAAGAGACGATTAAAACTTGTGTACGAAAATTTGTTTTTCAACATGGACATAGGGACTCCAAGAGGAAAAGAGCTTAGAATAACCCGATTGGACTTATCCCGGGTTCAATGATGAAGTAAAAAAGGGAACTCTGTTTCTCCAGGTGGTCTGGGGGGAGGAGGAGGAGACAGGACCAGACTAGAAGTAAAAAAACTTATTGAAGAGTTCGAAGTATAAAAGTGTTTTTTGAGGGTTTTGAGAAGAAGTTTTATGACGAAGTAAAAAGGTCTAAAAAGGGGAAACCCAAAATGCCCTGAAAAGAAAAAAAAAAGCAGAATGTAAAGGAAAAAGAAGATTTAAAAAAAAAGAAAGGGAGTAATTAAAAAATAGAGAATAAGGAACTTAAAGCAAAAGGTGAGAATGGAGAAAAAATGGTAAAAGGAACAAGGGGAAAAGTGTGATGGGGGGTGAAGTGAAAAAAACTGGAAAAAAAAAAAACCCAAAAAGTGGACTTTAAAGAATTTATAGAACAACAAAAGAGAAAAAAAGTAAACCATGTTAAGAAAGTACCCAGAAAAAGTTTTGAAGAGTAATGAGAATAGCAGAGCAAAAAATGTGTGATTTTTTTGGACAGAAGGAGAAAAATATTTTTTTAGATTAAAGAGAGAAAGAGAAAAAGTAAAAAAAGTAAAGGACGTTTTGAGAAATTTAATGATGACAAAAGAAGAGGAAAGATTTGTAGAAGAAGTGAAATAAGTACAGGGGGCCCCCCCAAAAAAAAAAGGGTTTTTTTAATATTTCATCATAAAATAGTTTAATTAAAAAAAACATAAAAAATATATTTAAATGGGTTTTTCATATTAAAAACTTTGAAACACCCCCAAAAAGGAATATTTACATTAATTTTGGGTTTCATTTTTCCCGGGAAACCTTGATGACCTGCCTCATCCTCCGTGGAATGGAATAAATCAGGGAAATTCTGCGGGAATTCTGATGACAGACCCCCTGTTCTTTTTTTTTGGGGAGGCCCTGTTCTTGTCCTCTCTCGTCATATCCCTTTCGAACCCCATCCGGGGAAAATTTGGGGGCCCCGGTGGGGAAAGGGGGGGGTCAAAAAGTACTGTGATCCCCCCCCCCGAAAATGGGGCGTGGCTGGAGGGTGGAGCGGCCCCCCCCCCAGGGTCAACGTTGGCTCACACTGAAGGGACTGAGCTGCACAAAACCCGGGTCTTACAAACCCAAGTACTACTGCCAGACACGCGTTAAAACCTTTTAAAAATTTTAATTTCTTTCTTTGAAAAAAAAAAAATAATGTTACATATTTTCCCCTGTAATTTTTTTTTTTTGCGCAAGAAGTGTCACATTTTTTTGCCCCCACTGTGGGAAGTTTGGGGGACCTTATCCCAAAAGGGAAAAGAATGCCCGATAAAAAAAAAGGAAAAAAATCGCTCCCCCAGAAAACAGCAGAAATTCTTTTCAATGAAGACCCTTCAGGCTGAGATAAAGCTAAATTTTCAGGGAAAGTCTATTTTTAAAAAAGCACTGAAGAAAAAGGGATGGGATAAAGGGTTGAAGGAAACCCAAAAAAAGACTTTTAAAACAAAAAAAATGGAAAGGAACGGAGGAAGAAAAGGGAAACCTTTTTTTTGGGAAAGGGTTTTTTTGGACGAAAGAGTGAGAAAGGGGTTTATACAGTATACAAAAAAAGACAAAAGGGAAAAATTTGGGGTGGGGAAAAAATTATGAAAAAAAGATAAATGAAAGTGAAATTTCTGACATGTATGTTCACAAAAAAAATTAGTCAAAGAAGAACAAGGATTTTTAAAGAAAACAAATAAACATTTTTAGAAGGGACAAAAGTGGTGAAGAGGTGGTTTAGAGTTATGATACTGACAGAATTAGGTTGAGTAAAAAAAAGTAGAGTATGGAGAAAGGGAAAAGCGAATTTGGAGTTTTAACCCAAAAATAAGTCAGAAATAGAGAAACACAGACACTAGTGACAACCTATGTACCACCCCGAACAAAAAACTGGGAAAAAGGAAGGGAAATTTAGAAGGTATTAGAAGGGGCACCTTTAAGGATTTAAAAAAAAAAAATCAAAAATAATACAAAGTACGCTGGTTGGAGATTTAAAAAGAAGGAAGTAAAATGGGAGACATTTGAAGGAAGGAAAGGGAAAAGGGAAAAAACCGGGAAAAAAAACAAAGGTTTAAACTGGGGCAATGGAAAAAAACGATGACTCCCAAAAGGGAAAACAGAAAACACAAGATTTTAGGGGGAGACGAACCAGCCAAAACTTGACCTAGTGTTAAAAAAAGGTTTTAGACCTAGCAAATGAGATAATTAATGGGGCCCCATGGAGAAAATTTACCCCTTTATTTATAAATAGAGACGAAAGAGGAAATAAAGGAGGAAGAGCCCTTGACCCAAAAAAAGCGAAGAGACTTTTTCAAAACAAAATGGAAGAAAAAAAAAAATTCATTGAAAGAAATTGATTTGGGGAAAAAATGAAAGGGGTGACCGATGTGCAATGAAATACATCATTTTTTTGACCTTATGAGCAAGGGGTTTTAAAAAAACTTACCACTATATACACAACGAGAAAAGGGAAAACAAGAATGGTTTTAAAGGAAAATGTGAGAGGGCCCAAAGAATAAGGGGTAGGCATTGAAAAGAGTTAAAAAGAAATCGGACACAAAGAAAAAAAAGAAGACTATAAATTAAACAAGAAATGACTATGTGTGACTAAGGAGAGAGGGAAAAAAAAAGAGTTTTTGGAAGGAAAATGTTTTAAAAGTGTCAGGAAGAGCCCAAAATGTTTTACAGATTTCAAGGAAGGGAAACAATCATAAGGATAAAGTTTGGGGACTGAAAGAAAGGGAATATGAAAATTTAAGATCCAAAAACCATGAGTGAAATTCTAAAAAAAACTTTTAGCAAGTATTCATAAAAAAATAAAAAATCAATGAACCCCAAGGAATGAAATAAGTCAGAAAGGAGTTGGGAAAAAAAAAATAGGAAGGAGGAAGTTTGTGAATTTTTGAAGGGAAATTTGGGGGAGAGGAAAGCAATGGGACCAGACAGAGTGTCGGGTTTATTTTTTTTTTTTAAAAAAAAAAAAAAGTCAGGGAAAACAGCTGTTTGGGCAGTATTTTATGATATAATAAAATGCTCATTAACAACAGGGAAAAATGCCAAAGGAGTGGGAAAAAAATCAGATAGAGTGCCAATCAAAAAAAATGGGAAGAAGGATGAAAAACTACATTTAGACCAGTGTCATTGACTAGCACAGTAAAGCAAAAAATGTGAAAAAAATAATAATTAAACAATTGGGGCGGAAACGTAGGAAATAAAAAAATAAAAACAGACCGGCAGTATGGTTTTAGGGGGAAAAAAAAAAATCATGTGTGACCAACTTAGTAAACTTTTTTTCTCAAGAGTAATTTATATAAAAAAAGAAAAGAATTTAATGAGCGACTGGTATATCTAGATCTTAAAAAGACATTTTTATAAAGTTCCCCATGAGAGGGCTACTTTGAAATTGGAAAATATAGGGGGGAGTCACAGGGGTGATCAAAACCTAGAGGAAAGTTACCCGAGAGGAAGAGAAATGGGGAAAAAGTAGTGAAGGAAAAAAAATTTGAATGGGGAAAGGTATTTTGTTGGCTACCAAAAAGGATCCCGTGTTTTTCCCCCCCAATAATGTTAACGATTTAGTCAAAGACATGAGGAGGAAATAAATAGTTATATTAGTTAAATTTTCGGATGATCAAAAATAATAAGAAAAAAAAAAAAAAGCTATAAAAAAATGTGAAATACTCAAAATGACCTGAACAAGATCTCGAATGGGCAAAAAAAAAGGAAAAAGGAAATTTTAAAGAAAAAAGTGTCAGTGATGGGGAAAATTTGGGAAAAAGCGGGAAAAGAGGGGTAAATGGCCATAGAAAAAAGGGGAAAATTTAAAAAATTGGGAAAGGTTAGAAAAAAAGGGTGGGAGTGATTTAAAGTGAATAACCTACAAACCCGAAAAAAAAATATAAAAAAATATTTTGGGGATAGTACATACAGGATGTTAAAAATAATTTTAGTGGCATTTCATTTCTGGACACAAATATGTGAGAAAAAATAATTTCTACCCAAGGGCCCGACCCAAAAATGGAATTTTGCTGCCATTGTATGGGCCCCCTATAAAAAGAAGCATGTAGAAAGTTTGGGAGGAAAACAGGAATGGTAAAAAAAATGGTACCAAAGCTAGAAGAACCCTTTTTTATGAGGGAAAGGGTTTAAGGAAAAATTTAAATTACCAACACCAAGCAGAGAAGAGAAAGAGGGGACTTTTAAAAACAAATTTTTAAACTATAAAAAAAAAAATGGAAAAAACAGGGCAATTTAGGATCTGACTC
This sequence comes from Chionoecetes opilio, assembly GCA_016584305.1. Taxonomy (NCBI): domain Eukaryota; kingdom Metazoa; phylum Arthropoda; class Malacostraca; order Decapoda; family Majidae; genus Chionoecetes; species Chionoecetes opilio. The sequence continues at coordinate 40,770 of JACEEZ010005618.1, read as the reverse complement.
GGAAAAAAAGAGGAAAATCGATACCAAAAAGGGGCATAGAAAAAAAAGGAAAAAAGGGAGATGCCTGAACAACATCAAGGGAAATAAAGCTTCCCCCATAGGGAATGTACAAGCTTTGAACGGATAAATGAGGAGGTGATATCGCACAAAAAAAAAAATTGGGATTTAATTTAAAGAATGACTTGGGGTAAAAAGTAGATACGGAGAGGGGACCCACACGATTTTAGTCAGGCCCTGTAAAACCCCGACTAGGTAAAAAAATAGGTAAATAGATTTTTCGTGGCCGTATAGGCGGGAACGGGTGGAAAAGCTCTTTTGGGAAAAGGGATAGCTTTGTTGCTTTCCCCTAAAAAAAGGGTGCAAGTATATGGGTAGCCATATCAAAAAAAAAAATTATCAAAAAAACCCCCAAAAATTCTTCAAGTCAGGTTCACAATCTTTTATCCAAAATTTCTGAAAACCAAAGCCGGTTTGGCGCCAAACTGACCCGAAATGCCCAACAGTAAACCAGAAGCGTGTTGTTCAGGCTCCTACCAGTCAGACACACGTCATGTGCTCACGGAAAATTTGAAATTTGCAGTTTTTTTTTACTAAAAGACTGAAAATGTCAAAAAAGCGAAAATTTTCCCCCTATGGAAACAGGAGAAGCGGGAAAAGGAAGAGCCTGTCATTATCGATAGCACAAAAAGTAGAGTTACAGTGTACTTTGATTTAAAGATTTTAAATTTCTTTCCCTTGATCGAGCTGTAACTCAATTTGCCGTAGTATAAAAAACAATTTTCCCCATTGAAATTAAATGAAATACAGTCAAACTCGATGAAAGGATTGGGAGTAACGGATCCATTTGCGTGGTTTTTTTTTTTTTTTCTTTTCTTTTTTTTTTTCATATTAGACGCTTATCCCCGTTCAAATTGTAAACTCGACATAATAGTATTTTTTTCATTTTATTTTGGAAAGTTGGGTTTTAAGGAGTTTTGATGTATCACATTTAAGATATTAAGGAAGGACCCTGTGTTTTAGTGTTTTAGTAGTAAAAGGGTGTGTATTTTTTAAAAATAGTGACTATTAGTGTTATGGCGGGGCCCGCGCTACGTCCCTTTTCACCTCAACCCCCTAAATCGCCCTTTTCTAAGGTGACACACAGTGCTACACTGACCTAAATAGGGGACAGGTATGAAACTGCATTCACAACCATATAAAATATAATAATGAGCATTAGTCATGATAAAAAGCAATACCTTTGACAGTCACAGGCCGTGTCTGGCTTTTGTTTGTTATTTTTCTAGGCTTTAGCTTGACTAGTACACGGTTGGTTGGTTTTTGAAATTTTTCATATTTTCCTGTAGGAGCGGATCAAAAATTTAGATGTAGTCCCCGTCCTTTTACCTCCCAACATAGACACAAACTGGGTTTTGGGTGTTATTTATCATTGATTTTTACAATTTTTTCCCTTTTTTCATATATTTTTTCATCCGGGAAAATACCCTCGAAAACGGGCAACGGTGTAAAGGACCCCTCCTCCCCCCTTTTGCCGTTTACGAGGTTTGACTTTCCCTTTTCCTTCCCCCCCCCCCCTTTTTTTTTTTTTTTCCTCTTTTTACTATCCTCACCCCCCCCATTTTAACCCCAGTTGTTATACTCGTGATCAGTGTTTAAACGCTGTGGGTGGAACGCCCCCACATGTAGCCTTACCCCCGCCTTTGCATTTGCAGTGTTTACAGTCTGTTTTATCAGGTTTGGAAACACTGGGGTGGGAAATGCCCCTAAAAGTACTGCCTTACCCCCCGCCTTTTCTTCGCCAGTGTTTACGTTGTGTATCAGCTGTTTGGAAAAAACCTGTGGGGGGAACTGCCTAAACTACTGACTCACCCTCGTATTGCATTCGCCTGTTGAGCAAACACAAAAAGAGATGCTTCCACGGGAGGTAACCAGGTGAAGTGAACGAGTGAGACGCGGTATGGGGCGGATGTTGTGGGGTTTGTTGCGCCAACTAGCGGGCGTATCTGAAGCTCCCCCGTATTTAAAAAAAAATAATAATAAGCTCGTAATCGGATTTGGCTCGCAACACAAAACAAAAAATCATCGAGCGAGTCGTAACTCTGAAAACTGTTAGTTGGGGCACTCGTAAGTCAAGGACCCTTTTATTACAGAAGTTTTTCGGGTGTATCTGCGCGGTGTGTTACTGAAATTATAGTGGGGAACTACAACAAATAGACCTAAAGAAAAAAAAACTAAGTGTTGAAATTTTACAGGACAGTGTGACCAGGGAAAATAATAAAATAGGAAAACGCTGATAGGGCAAAAAACGAAGATCTTTACCCGGTGTGATGGAGTGGTTTCGACAAGAAGAATGAAGATGCCACGATGGGTTTTTGGTAATGAAAAAAAGCTAGAAAATACCATGAAGAACTGAGCATTAAAGGCGAATGTGAATATTCAGAAGGTTTGCTGCAGAAATTTCAGAAGCGTCATGTATAAAATATCTGAAAATCTGTGGTGAAAAAGCTTCTGCTGATTAGATGGCAGCTAAAAAGCTTCTGCTGATTATTATGCAGCTAAAAAAGCTTCTGCTGATTATGATGCAGCTAAAAAGCTTCTGCTGATTATGATGCAGCTAAAAAGCTTCTGCTGATTATATGCAGCTAAAAAGCTTTGCTGATTATGATGCAGCTAAAAAGCTTCTGCTGATTATGATGCAGCTATAAAGCTTCTGCTGATTATGATGCAGCTGAACGTTAGTTACATTGATGAATTTGCCAATATGGTATTTGATGAAAACCTATCCGGAGCAAATATACAATGCTGATGAAACAGCACTCTACTGGTGCTACGTCCCTAGAAAAACATTAACAACGGCAGATGAAAGAGCACCATCAGGTTTTAAGGATGCTAAGGACAGGATGACTGTTCTTGCGTATGCAAATGCTGCAGGCACACATGTTAAAGTTGGCAGTGCTTGGAAAAAGCCAACATCCAAGATGTTTTAAAGGTGTAACAAATCTACCTGTGCATTATTATGCAAACAAGAAAGCATGGGTAACCAGAGAAATGTTTACCGAATGGTTCAATAACCATTTCGTACCAGCTGGACGAGCTCATTGTAGGAAAGCTGGGCTGGAAGAAGACTGCAAAATTTTAGTGCTTCTAGAACAAGCTCCTAGCACATCCCCCTGTTGAGGTTCTTGTGAAAATTAATGTTTTTGGCATTTATCTTCCCCCCCCCCAATGTGACTTCTTTAATACAACCTTGTGACCAAGGAATTTTGCGCTCAATGAAGACAAAGTAAAAACAATTATTTCTGAACTGCATGCTTGATGCAGTCAAAAGAGGCGTAGATATCAAAGACTTCCTGAAAGAGTTACCCTTAAGGATGCCATTTATGCACTTGTTAATGCTTGGAAAGATGTAACTAAAGAAACATTAAAAAATGCTTTGCACAAATTTGGCCTACAACAATGTTTGATGAAAATGAGTCTGCAAAATTAAGACTTTGATGGATTCCGTGTCACTAACGAGAGGAAGATGATATAAAACCTCATTGCTTATGCCGAAAATTGTTGCAAGAGAAAATGTAAATATGTTAGTCAGCTGATATCGAAGAAGTACTGAATGTTGACAATGAGCTCCTGTTGTGCATTCCTTGAGTGATGGAGAAATTGCTGAAATGGTGTTAGAAAAACAATTAGCATGAGGGATGCAGACATTATGAAACATAGGTGAAGAAATGCCCATAGATGATATGGTAAAACTGTGTGATCAGTTAATTGGTGGCATGGAACAATGTACATTTATCAGTGTCATGAGATTATGGCAGTTTATTCAATCAAAGAGAGATTGCTTAGACAGAAACCTTGTTAATGAACAAATGGCACTGGAGGAAGTCTTTAAAAAGGCCGTCTCGTAGTGCTGCTGAACTTGAGAACCCTGTTACTGGCCCATCAATCAGATGTCCAACTCCAACCGAAGACGATGGTCACCAAAAACAACGATGACGACATTGATTCGCCAGAATCCTCAAAACTAGTTTTTTTGTGCTTTAACTGCATGTAAGTATATTTGCTTGTGTTTAGCTTAGTTTGAGCCAGTTTATGTTTAAAGTTTTACTTGATGTTTTATCTTTTTTTTATTATTTATTCGGGGGATTGAAGAATCCCCGAGCTAGGACACCTAAGGCCATGTAGCCCCGCTAGGGTAAACAAGAGAGCGCTACCAGCTTCACCGAGTAAAGCGGCTATTACAAGGGCACTTTTCTGTTCTGTGAGCAGTTTGCTCAATGAAAGCCTGTTTCGTCGAGCAAGCAGCGAACTCCTTCGAAGCTATTTTTGCTCATCATTTCATTGAGCAAAACTTATTTGAGTGAGCAAAAACATTTTCTGTTATAAAGAACCGACATTAGTGGATGACTATATTATTTATTGCAAGATCATTTTCTTCTAAAACTCTTTACCGAATTATATGAAATACAGTGGTGGTGGTGCATGGTGGTGTCAGGGGTAGGAATGGTGATGGTGTTAGGGTGTAGCAGTGGTGGTGGTGTTAGGGGTAGCAGTGGTGGTGGTGCACGTGGTGTTTAGGGTGTAGCAGTAGTGGTGGTGGTGGTGTTAGGGTGTAGCGTGGTGGTGTCAGGGTGTAGGAGTGGTGGTGGTGGTGTCAGGGGGGTAGCAGTGCTGGTGGTGGTGTCAGGGTGTAGCAGTAGTGGTGGGGTGGTGTTAGGGTGTAAACGCTGGTGGTGTCAGGGTGTAGCAGTTGGTGTTGGTGGTGGTGGTGGTGTCAGGGTGTAGCAGTGGTGGTGGTGGTGTCAAGGTGTAAAACAGGTACAGTGGTGGTGGTGTTAGGGTGTAGCAGTGGTGGTGGTGGTGTTAGGGTGTAGCAGTGGTGGTGGTGGTGTTAGGGTGTAGCAGTGGTGGTGGTGCACGTGGTGTCAGGGTGTAGCAGTAGTGGTGGTGGTGATATCAGGGTGTAGCAGTGGTGGTGGTGGTCAGGGTGTAGCAGTGGTGGTGGTGGTCAGGGTGTAGCAGTGGTGGTGGTGGCGTCAGGGTGTAGCAGTGGTGGTGATGGCGTCAGGGTGTATCAGTGGTGGTGTTGGTGGTGTCAGGGTGTAGCAGTGGTGGTGGTGGTGGTGTTAGGGTGTAACAGTGGTGGTGGTGGTGGTGTTAGGGTGTAGCAGTGGTGGTGGTTTTAGGGTGTAGCAGTGGTGGTGGTGGTGGTGTCAGGGTGTAGCAGTAGTAAAATTTTGCTCATCAAACACAGATCACCGTGTAATAGTTTCGTTGAGCAGCTCAGCGAAATCTGCTCGCTGATCAGAAAAGTGCCCGTGTAATAGCGCCTTAACTGCCGGGATTGAGGCGCAAACTCGCGACCTTGTGGCCACGAGCCGAGCACTCTACCACTAAGCCACCTGTTCCCCTTGTAATGTTATATCAAAAAAACGTTAAAATCTACGCTAAAAATCTTCCATTCTGAAATCCGAAAAGTGTCTGGTCCCAAGGTTTTCGGATATGAGATTGTGAACCTGTACTATATTCATTTCTAAGTTTACGTGTATTTTTATTACTGGGGGCTGTAAAGCCTCCTCAAGTGACGTCACCGAACTTGGTGCGTCATCCCGCAAGTCGTGGTGAGCGTTTTTTAAGCTCGGTGATTTTACAGATTTTGATTGGGGATAATTTAAAAACGGCTGACTGGATGCAAAAAAAGACAACATATTGTTGAATTTATACTACTCGATAATGGCTATATTTTGACTGCAATAAATCGGAATAATGAAATGGTCTGGACGATACTTTAAGTAATTAATTCATTAAAACCTCCAGACAGTTCCCCAGTAACAAAAAAGAAATCACACATACAACCTAAGAATATCAAAAATTATCTTAAAAATATCATACATGGTGAGGCGGTAGCAGAGTGATTTGCGTCACCAGGTGGCGTTCTCGAAGACCAGAGTTCGATCCAGAGCGAGACCCATAATCAAACTAAAAATATTTCTGCACCGTCGAGTTTGGGCCCAAGAAACACCCACATGCCCTGCCCATAACTCTACCTCGATTGCGAGTGCATCGGTGGACAAGGGGGCGGCATGATCCTCTAATTACAGGCGTCACTATAAAAATCCTGCCTGCGCCACCACGGGCAAGAGCCAACTATCACAGCCCTGAAGTGAACCTCCAGGGCCTGCCATCCCACCCCTGAAGGGTGGGATGGGACTGAAGGGCCTACAGACGCTATAGGCCAAGATGTAAAAATATATATATATATATATATTTTTTTTTTTTTTTATATATATATATATATCGGGACCTCTCTAGTACTATATACATACGTATATATAATATATATATATATATATATATATATATATATATATATATATATATATATATATATATATATATATATATATAAATATATATAAATATATAAGTATATATATATATATATTATATATATATATATATATATTATATATATATATATATATATATATATATAAAAGCAAAAAGTGTTCAATAGTCTCAAAAGATGTTCCTGCACCAGGGGCAATGGGGGTCAGGGGACTAACGGAAGCAGTGCTGGTGAATCGTGAGTGTTGTGTGCCGAAATGTAACAATACGACTGCTGAGCATGCTACCACCTGCCGGGAGGCAGCAGAAAGTGTTCAATAGTCTCAAGAGACGTTCCTGCACCAGGGGCAGTGGGGGTCAGGGGACTAACAGAGGCGGTCCAGGTGAACCGTGAGTGTCGTGTTCCCAATGTAAATAAGACCGCTGAGCATGCTGCCACCTGGCGTGAGGCAGCAGAAAGTGTGCAATACTCTCAGATGTTCCTGCATCAGGGGCAGTGGGGTCATGGGCCCTGAGGAGGGGGGTGCAGGGAATCATGAGTGTCGGGTGCTAAAAGTAAACAATCGACCCGGGCATGCTGCACCCTGGGGGGAGGAGGGACACTGCCAGGGGGAAACGGAGACGCTGGGGCCCGCCGGAAAAATTTTGTCAATTACGGACTGGACCAGCATTTTTCCGGGACTTGACATTTTCCCGGGCCTCGAATTTTTGCCCCGGAAAACCGATATCTGGGAAATGGAGGCCTGGGGGAAACGAGGGTTTTATATATATATATATATATAAAATTTTTATAAAATATATATATATATATATATTATTATATAATAAATATATATTATTATATATATATAAAAACACACAGGGAGGTCCGAAGATACGAGCGTTAGGTTCCACCTGGCATACTCGTAGGCGAAACCGTATAAAGAAAAACAAAACTAATGGTAAAAAATAGGGTTTTGGGGCCAGGCCCCATAAATAAATAAATAAATAAATAAAATAAAATAAAATAAAAAAAATAAAAAATAAACCGTTTGCAAGCTAAAATAAACTATAGCAAACAAAACAAACATACAGCGTCTATATTACCGACACTGTACTACCTATTCTGTAGGAAAAGCATTCTGAAAGAGAAAATGGCACACAAAATAACATGACTGCACATAGTTTTATTTTATTTTTATTTTTTTATTATTATTTTTTTTTTTTTTTTTTTTTATAAATATGTTGGAGCCTATAGCGTCTGTAGGCTTATAGAGGTCTTGATGATGTTGGTTGAACTCGCCCGTTGCTGGCGCAGGCTGGATTCTTATAGTGACACCTGTGGTCGTAGGTGAAGATCTCGTGTTCTCTGACTTTATCTTCAATTTAGGCTCACGATGTCCCAGGAGTTTCTTCGTTGCACACGCAGACGGAGAACAGGTTATAACAGCATGCGGGTTTCTTCAGTCACTCAACGACGGATTTGACAGTGATCCTTGGTGGGACGTGAACTCAGTACCTTATGCTCCCCTACCAGGCTCTTGAAGAGTTGCCCCCGGCAGGATTCGAACTCGGGACATTGAGCTCAGCACTCCAAGACACTAACCGCTCGGCCACCGCCTCCATTAATTAAACATAAAACATGCATAACAAGCAAAAAAAGACGTTGTAATGTATGGGACGCCACGTGATACAAGAGAAGGTAGTGTAGCGGTTCCAAGGTTAGGGTCCCACACATGCTAATTACCCCTAAAGGTCTGGCCGTGCCATATGCTTAATTACCCTTCAGGTCACGCCCTGCTAGGGGTGACCTGACTGCGGTCCCAAGGTTGGGGCCGCACACCTGCCAATTACCCCTAAATGTCAGGCTGCACCATATGCTTAATTACCCTACAGGTCACGGCTTGCTAGGGATGACCTCACTGGGGTCAACCAAATCCCCTTTGTCCAGCCAGGGAGTGGTAGGGCGTGCATTTTGAACTTGATAATTTTACTCACCCCAGTTTGAATGTCTTATCATTGGATTTTCGATCTTGTATATTGAAAATAGACCCTAATTTACACATCTCGTATCATCGGATTCTCGTATACCGAATGATCGTATAACGGGACCTCCCTGTATATAGGTATATACTGTCGGACCCGCCGAACACGACAGTTACGGTCCTGACCCCGTCGTGCACGGCAAAATTCGTGTTCGGCGAAATAACAGGTTCAATAGGAAAATAGGGGTTACGTTCCCAGACCATCACTTTTTGGGAGGTCAAAAAAAAATTTCACCTTTTTTTGATAAGTAAAAAATAGGTTACGTTCCCAGACACTCATTTTTGGAGGGTAAAAAATGTTTACTACTATTTTTGGGTGAATAAGATGAAGGAAAACAACTGTTATTACAATTAATATTTTTATTAATAATAAAAAATACCTTAAAACTAGAAAATGGTTTTCATTAACTATAAAAAAAATAGAGGTAACAGGCTGCTTGGCTGGTGTAGCAGGAGGCATGGCTGGTGTGCTGGGTGGAGATCACTCACTGTCTGTATCATCTGGATCATCAAAGCCACATAATGGGATGGGAGAGACAGATGACATTGATGAGGTAGTATTATCTGGTGTAGCAGGAGTAACAGGCTGCCTGGCTGGTGTAGTAACAGAAGGTGTAGCAGGTGTAGAATGCTTCTTGGCTGGTGTGCTGGCTGGAGATGGTTTGAAGAAAGCTGTGATGGGCTTTTGGCAAGCAGAGGCCTCCATGCTCCTTAAAGTTTCCTTGTAGGGTATAAGGCCTTCATCCACAACTCTCTTGAACTTGATGCTCCTCTCCTGTATGGGGTCTTGGTCAGTGAAGAGCTCTGTCAAGTTATCTGCTTCCCTCAGCAAGTTTCTCAATTTCATGATGGTAAACACAGGCCTTGTCTCTGTGTCGTCATCTTCATCAGCATCATCACCTGCTTGGTCATCCTCATTCATCTGGATAATCTCTTCCACTGAAGGCTCTGCTCCATGGGAGTCAATGAGTTCTGCCACATCCTCCTCAGTCATGTCAGAGAAGCCTTCACCCCCAACAGTGTGTGCCAGGTCTACAATGTCCTTCATTTGCTGAGTGACTGCAGGGAACCCATTGAAGTCGTTGACACACTCAGGCCAGAGTGCATACCAACAGGCATTAAGGGTGCTTGGCTTCACTTCATCCCATGCCTGCTTGATGGTCAAAAGAGCATGTCGGATGTTGTACTGCTTCCAGAAGTCCATGAGAGTCATCGTGCTGTCGTCTTCCATCCTCTTGAGTGCTTCTCTGTACACAGCCCTCTGGTAGTTGCACTTGAATGTCTTGATCACACCCATGTCCATCGGTTGCAACAGGGAAGTTGTCCTTGGGGGAAGGTAGGAAACGCACACATTCGGATGGTCCAGGTTAAGTGCCTGTGAAGTGTGTCCACCAGCATTATCCACTAGCAGAACTGCCTTAAATGCCAGATTTTTCTTGGACATGTAGAGCTGCACTTCTGGCACAAAATGTTCGTGGAACCACTCCTCAAACACCTTCGCTGTCACCCATGCCTTCTTGTTTGATTTCCATACCACTGACAGAAAACGCTTGTTGAGTCCCTTCAGAGCACGTGGGTTGGCAGCACGATACACAAGGAGTGGTTTAATCTTGCAGTCCCCTGCAGCATTCCCCACAAACAGCAGTGTCAGACGGTCCTTAAATGCCTTGAATCCTGGTAACTTCTTGACTTCCTTGTGGATGTAAGTCCTATTGCCCATTTTCTTGTAAAATAGGCCAGTTTCGTCCGCGTTGAACACCTGCTCAGGTAGGTAGTCACTGTCTTCAATCAGGGACTTGAAGGTGCTGAGGTATGCCTGCGCCCCTTCCTTATCAGCTGACCCACTCACCTGTGAAAAAAAAACGAAGAAAAAACCTTTTCATTATGGGAATATGGCAAGTCAATAGATAGATAGATAGAAGTGTGAAAAAATATTTAATGCTCTTCATTACGGGAATATAGCACGAGTCAATATTAGATAGATAGAAGTGTGAAAATATATTGAATGTTTTTACCTGTGCGAGCAATGTTGTGCAGGCTAAAACGCTGCTTGAATCTATGGAACCACCCATGGCTGGCAATAAACCCGGGGGCAGGGGAGGATCCAGAAGGCTCCTTCTCTGCTAGGTGGTCGTAGATGCTCCTCGCCTTTTCCCTGATGGCTACGCCGTCCACGTTGCTCTTCCGCTGGTCCACTTGCTCTGATATCCACCTGTTATGCGTAAATGACAAGAAAAAAACAATGCGTAAATACAATGGTACTGTACAACGGTATGCCTCAACACACACACACACATGCATGCATGCTAACACACCTGCACGTAGCACCACACACACACACACACACACACACACACACGCCTCAACACAGCCCACACCACCGCAGCACCTGTTAACACACCTGCACGTAGCACCACACACACACACACACACACACACACACACACACACACACACACACACACACACGCCTCAACACAGCCCACACCACCGCAGCACCTGTTAACACACCTGCACGTAGCACGACACACACACACACACACACACATGCCTCAAACACAGCCCACACCACCGCAGCACCTGTTAACACACCTGCACGTAGCACAACACACACACACACACACATGCCTCAACACAGCCCCACACACCGCAGCACCTGTTAACACACCTGCACGTAGCACAAACACACACACACACACACACACACACACACACACACACACACACACACACACACACACACACACACACACACACACACACACACACACACACCCGTAGTAATATACGTAGTAACATAGGGTAAATAAACATACTTTATTCATATGAATAATAATTAACTCACCTGTAACACCCTTACACACCACCCGAGCACCTGTTAGCACACCACATGTAGCAACACACACAATAACATAAACTTTATTTATATGAAAAATCATTAACTCACCTGTTCAGTATTTTCTCCATCTTCTCTAGCAGCGGGTCACGTCGGCTCACAGAAGCCACTTGCTAGAGACATCAGCACTCTCTCGCACGCTTTGTCTTATTTTTTCACGGGTCTTCCAGATGGTACGAACAGTGGCCTCATGCAGGCCAAACTTCTTGCCCGTAGCAGACCAGCCTAGGCCACTATCAATCACAGCAAGCACATCCATCTTCTCCGCTAGGGACAACACTTTCCTCTCCAGCAGGAGCAGCACGACGTGAGGCAACAGCAGCACGAGCAAGAGAGAGAAAGACTACGTGTAGCAGCTCTGGCGGCCCAGGCTGAGCGTGCCCAGGCTGTCCCCGGCAAAATGGCCGCCGACAGCATCGACAACATCCGCCGGGAAATTCAAATTCGTGTTATCGCGAGTAAAACTCGTGTTCGGCAAGTCATGGGATATTTTACCTATTCGTGTAATCGTGTAAGTGCGAGTTTCGTGCAGGGCGAACTCGTGTTCGGCGGGGTCCGACAGTATATATATATATATATATATATATATACACACAACCCTCGATTTGCCGGACTAATTGGGGGGAGCACTGGTCCGGGAACCGCAAACGTCCGGGAATCGCAAAAGTCCGAGGCTTTTACCCACCCAATATCAACTACCCCGCCGCGGACTTTTACCACACTTTGTCTAGCACTCATACGTCACGTGCCATACAATACATACATATAACATACAAAACATGGTTTAATATACATGTGCAGGTACTAACAATATAGGATTGCAAGTATTTACATTGTACTTACTGTATTGTATTGTAGGAAGGATGTAGGTGTATGCCGTGATCGTATAGTGCTGCCCCGAATAGCTAGAAAAACTATTCAAGATCAGACACAACATCCATCGGTGACGCTGTACCACCACTGGGGTCGTGTTGAGCTGTAGGTAAGCTGGCAGGAGAAGGTGAGTGCCCTGCATCAGGAGTAGGCAAAACGTACCGATGCCGTGATCGTATAGTGGTGCCCCGAATAGCTAGAACTATTCGAGATCAGACACAACATCCATCGGTGGCGCTTTACCACCACTGGAGTCGTGTTGAGCTGCAGGTGAGCTGGCAGGAGAAGGTGAGTGCCCTTCAACAAGAGTAGGCAGCTGGGCGGTGGCAGACTGGCTGGGGCCTAGTTCAGGAGTAGGCGGCTGGGCGGTGGTAGACTGGCTGGGGCCTGGTTTAGGAGAAGACAGCTTGGCAGTGCGTGGCTTGAAGAAAGTATCAATTTTCGATTGATGGCCAGCCTGGTACTGCTCCACAATAATTTGTGCACGGAGCAGGCGTAGCTGGTCGTAATGCTCCTGGATGTGTGGCTTGTTGCTGTTTGCCACGTACTGAAGTAGCTTATCAGCATACTCCCGGATCTCAGACATCTTAACCTTTTGTGGCTGCTCGACATCACTGCCCTCACTGTCGCTGCTCTGCCCCCCAGTCACTGCTGCCACTATCTGTTCCTCTGATAAAATTTCATGCCCCTCTGCTGCTTCGTTTTCTTCTATCCACTCATGAACGTCATCAAGCGTAACTACATTTTCCCCAGCCTTATAGAGAAGCGAATGAAAATCTGAAGCCTCAAATCCATGAAAATCAAAGTCCAAATCCTCGTCCATAAATAACTTTTTCCACGCGTTGCTAAGAGTGGTAAGCTTCACCTCGCCCCATGCCTCATTCATGTTGTAGATGGCGGAGCGGATGTTGTAAGCCTTTATATTATCCAAGGTTCTCTTCCCTCTCGTATCCTCTTCCATGTCTGCCTCAGTCTCCTTGATAACCAGTACTTCATCAAGATATTTTCGCTGATACCGCCGCTTAAAAGCACTGATGACTCCTTGATCCATGGGTTGGATCAAGGATGTGGTATTTGGGGGCAAAAACATGCACCTAATCCTTCCATCAGCACTCTGCAAAATATCCTCGTGGGGGTGGGCGGGAGCATTGTCGAGCAAAACTAATGCCTTCACTTCTGCAGGCGGGATCTTCAGAACCCTTTCTTGGTGGTTCCTTATCTCAGGCAACAGGTGATGCTTGAACCAGTCTTCACATATCCACGAGGTGAACCAAGCTTTCTTGGAACTATAATAATGAACAGGAAGATGGTGCATACAGTCCTTGAGAGCCCTGGGTTTAGCAGACTTCCCTACAATTGCGAGTTTCAACCTGTGTGTACCAGACGCATTACCACCACACATCACAGATAGCCGCTCTTTATTTATTTTCTTTCCTGGTACCTTACGCTCATTCTTCCTTGCTTGGGTGTTATTAGGCATGGACCTCCACATCACTCCAGTCTCATCTATATTGTAAATTTGACTTAAGGACAGTTCTTCCTGTTTGATTATATCAATTAACTTTAGCCTAAATGGTTCGACACTTTCTGTATCGGCACTAGCAGACTCGCCTAACACTTTTACATTATGGATGCCATGGCGTTTCCTGAACCGCCACAGCCAGCCATCACTCGCCTGAAAATCATTCATCCCCATGTGTGCAGCAAGCTTCCCAGCACTTGCAGCCAACTCCACACCTCTCACAGAGACACCACAAGAACGCTGCTGTACATACCATTTGTAGACGGCAGCATCCAAATCGACACTCTTAGAGGTTTTCATATGCTTTCTACCACCGTCACTCTTATCTACCCCGGACACAGAAAATTTCACAGCAAAAGTCTGCAACTTATCTTTGCATTTTCTGATATCAGAAACAGTCTGTTTTTTTATCCCATGATCCACGCAAACCTGTGCCACCGTCTTCCCGGCCTCAAGTTCCTTTATTACCTCAAGTTTTTGCGACACAGAGAGGTGCACGGGCTTTCGTGTGCGCTTGGTCACGTTCTTGTAGGTTGGTGGTGCCATCCTGAACGCAAAGCAAAGGTAAAGCAAAGAAACCACGGCAGACAACCTTGCACCGCGAGGCAATAAATGTAAACAAAACATGAGACAAAAGTGTCAGCTGCAATGGAAGAACAGCTGAGGTGATGCAGGTCATAAGAGGAAGAAGAGTAAGGTCTCGTCTGCCTATGAACAACATGTCATTATCTCCAAAAGTAATTTGCAAAGTTATTTGTAAGTATTTGCAAGTAATTTGCAAAAGTAGATTTGCGACGGAAGCTCATAGAGAATGTTTCCTAGAATTCAATAAGGTATACAGAAACCCACTCCCAATTGTGTAGGCAATTTCGGTCCTATAGTAAAATAAAACCAGATCTGTGAAGGTCTGGAAGAAAAAAAACCCACGAATAAGGGCGGAAAAGGACTCTAGAATTTGACCAAACGATGCGGTGATGACCGGAGACGATAACCTCCGTCAGCTGACCGAGGAAACATTGCGTCATCGATGGTGCCTCTCCCTCTCGCTTATTTCTCCCCTTTATGCGGCTTATCACATGTTTCGATGCTGTTTATAAGTTCTACGAGATGCCATCCTGAACGTAAAGTGAAGGTAAGGCAAAGAACCAAAAAGAAAGAAAGGCAAAGAAGGGAGACAGCCTTGCACCTTGAGGCAATAATGAAAACATGACGCTGAGCACTGCGGTGGCGCGGACATGACCAGGTGACAGGAGAGGCTTGACCGCGGACCATTTAACGTATATTATAAAAAAAAAAAAAAAAAAAAAAAAAAAAAAAAAAAAAAAAANTAGATAGAGGATTTTCCTAGAATTCAATAAGGTAAACAGGAAACCACACTCCCAATAGTGTAGGGAATTTCGGTCCTATAATAAAATAATACCAGATCTGTGAAGGTCTGGAAGAAAAAAACCCACGAATAAGGGTGGGAAAGGACTCTAGAATTTGACCAAACGATGCGGTGACGACCGGAGACGATAACCTCCGTCAGCTGACCGAGGAAACATTGTGTCATCGATGGTGCCTCTCCCTCTCACTTATTTCTCCCCTTTATGGCGGCTTATCACATGTTTCGATGCTGTTTATAAGTTCTACGAGATGCCATCCTGAACGTCAAGCGAAGGTAAGGCAAAGAAACCAAAAAGAAAGAAAAGGCAAAGAAAGGGAGACAGCCTTGCACCTTGAGGCAATAAATGTAAACAAACATGACCGCTGAGCATGCTGGCGGGTGGCGCGGACACTGACCAGGGGTGACAGGAGAGGCTTGGAACGCCGGACAACTTTTTCAATTTACGAACAGGACCAGGCATTTCAATGTATATTTATAAAAAAAAAAAAAAAAAAAAAATAATAATAATAATAATAATAATAATAATAAAAAACAAAAAAAACATGGACCTCAGATTTTGTCCGGCAAATCCGATATCCGGCAAATCGAGGTCCGGCAAATCGAGAGTTGTGTGTACACTCAAAACTGCGGCACCGCCTCGGTACAGAGAAGGCAGCAAAACTTGTTTTCCTTTTGAAGTCCCTGAATCAACACACTCCTCCTCATGATCACGATGATGCTTAAATTTTGTGTTGGGTCTAACCCATTAAATTAAAGTGGAATTTGTTTATTATATGCAGTTATAGTCAGACCTCGATATAACGGACCTCAATGTAACGGACTCCATTTGCGTGACATTATTATTATTATTATTATTATCATTATTATTATCATTATTATTATTTATTTATTTTTTTATTTTTTTTTGCATATTGTCAACTCAACATCATTGTATTATTTTCTCATTTTACTTTGGAACGCTTGGGGTTTCAGGAGTTTGATGTATCACATATTAAGATATAATATTATAAGGAAGGAGCCTGTGTAGCTAGTGATTTAGTGGTAGAAGGTGTGTATTGTTAAAAATAGTGACTATTAGTGTTAGGGCGTGGCCGCTGCTACGTCTCCCTGTCACCTCAACACCCTAAATCACCCTTATCTAAGGTGACACCCAGTGTTACACTGACCTAATTAGTGACACGTATATAGAACTGCAACTTCACAACCAATATACAGGGAGGGTCCCGAAGATACGAGCAGTTAGGTTCCACCGGCATACTCGTAAAGCGAAAATCTCGTATAACTAAACACATAACTAATGGTAAAATATGGGTTTTGGTTCCAGGACCATCAATTAAAAGAAAAGAAAGGAGAAAAAATAAAAGACATGTTTTCAAGTTTAAAAATAAACTATAGCAAACACAAAAAAACTCTAAAAACATAGGGCTCTTATACCCACACCACCGCACCACCACACAAAACACAGTGAATTATGAGTGTGACAGCAAGTAGGACAGAGCACAAATAAGTCACAATAAGCACATTAAGTAAACCAGCAAATCACTAAAATTGACTCACAAGGAAACAATACATACGGGGAAAACCAAAAGACGTTGTATGTACCCCCTGGGGATGCCGCGTGATACACTAGACTCGGAGGGTACGGTAGGTAAGGGACAAGGGGGGGGTGCCAGCCTTTTCCCACTGCCCACAAACTCATCTCTGCGCATCTGAATCATTGTACATCGTTCAGTCCATCGTCCCCTTTTCCTCACGTTTCCCCAACTGAGACACACAAAGACTGGATTTCCACCTCTCACACCCTCCGCGCCCACCCCCCAACCCCCACACGGGGCACATCTTCCTGCACCTCTCACTACCCCGTCTATGACTTCCGTCGTACCTTTTGACGTATTTTCAAGCTAAAAACAAGGCTCGAGATAGGTTGGCAAGCGCGTGTTTTTTGTTGCCCGTCTGCAGTGTTCCAACAGGGATGTGAATTTTGTAGGCCACATGTCGTACCGAGCCACCAGAATGATCATATTTTCAGATTGGATTACACTGGGTCAACACGATATTTCTGGCAAAAGGTTTTTTTTAAAACAAATTCTAACTGAATTTGGGCTGCTGATTACGAATATAAAACTCAATTTTTGTCTATCACATCAGGATTTCGCGATATAGCATTTTCAATTTTTGATGAAAATGACTCATCAGCCTATATATCGAAGGTTTCAAGATAAAAACACTTTGATTTTTAGTAATACATTTGTATATTCTTAATCAAGGAATACAAAGATTACGAAGTCCATGTACAAGTAAATCAAATATAGTGACAGAATTGAAATAGAAAATATAAACAATACATATATATGGTGCAACAGATCAATGGCAAGTAGCAGTTATGTGAATTTTTTTTCTTGGCTGATCTTGATGTACAGCTTCTGGTTGTCTCTCATCAAGCTCCAGCAATAACCGCCATCATATGTGAGTCCCACCGACCTTGATACCGTTCTTCCATTGTTTTAATGTCCTGATGAAAACGCTCCCCTTGTTCCTCGCTCACATCCCCAAGGTTCTCCGGAAACTTGTCCAAATGGCTGTGTAAATAGTGAACCTTGATACTCATTCTACATCCAAGATCTCGCAGGCTCATTAGTAGCTCTTCCACAATCTCTTCATAGTTGTCTGCTTTCTTATTCCCTAGAAAATTCTTCACCACATTACAAAATGCTTTCCCAAGCTCTTTCTTCTGTCTCATTCATTGATGTGATAAAATTGGATCTCTCATTAGTGTTCTTATTTGAGGTCCACCCAAAATTTCCAGCCTTTTTTCTTCTCTTCCTAAGACCGGAAAAGTTGAACATATATAGCTAAAAGCTTTCTCCACTGTGATCAAGAGCTTTGACGAACTGCTTCATTCAATCCAAGTTTATGTGAAAGGGGAGGAAAGACAATCTTCTTCCTATCCACTAGAGGATCATTGATGACATTCTTATCGCCAGATCCCAAAAACTCTGTCGCTGAGGCCATTCTTTTTTCACCCAATTTGCTCTGCTTTTAGCTCTACTGTCCCGGGTAACACAGAAAACAGGGGTTTTTTTTTGGTACCCTCCTTGCTGACCTAAAAGAAATTTAACCATTTTCAAATCGACACAATTAACCCCCCATAACATGATATTGCAACCTCTCTAGGACAATTTTGATGTTGTTATATTCTTCTTTAAGTTTTACAGAAGACCTATGGTACAGAGCCATACTTATTTCCATTGTGTAACAGAACACATTTCAAAAATTCTTTTGGAAAATGTCAATAAAAAGCCTCCAATCCCTTGAATATATGCTAGCAGTCCCATAAAAAAGAAGTAGCCCTTCTACATCAGTACAATAGACAAGCTTGGCCATCTGAATGGAAGTACTTACGCAGTTCTGCTTCCCTGGGTTTCGATAAAAAGAGACACCTATGCCGGGTTTTCAGCATTCGATTCTCTTTGCCGTCTTGAAGACAACAGTTCAGCAGACTCTTTTGGTTTGATAAAGATCTCTAACCAAATCATTCAAAGCAGATGGGGTAAACAGAATTGGTTTGTCACAATCTTCATCAGATGGCTGAAAAAATATCTGTAGTGTCTTCTTTACAGTTTGGGGGCAGGTGAGCAGAGATCTGTTTCATCATTTTTTGAAGCTCAGTAAATATTGGTACAGCTATTTCTTCACTATGGGTAACTGGTCGAATAGCTGAAGGGATACTTGGGTATTGCAAATATTTCTTGTTTTTCTTATTGAAACCTTTTACATTGACAAGGCAGAAATAGCCCGTCCCTCTAAATGATTGCTTGGTTCTCTCCAAAAACCCTAGGCACTCCAAACTTAAGTTTAGCCTTCTTTCCTTGAGACCATGATCTCAAAGTCTCAACACAGGTTTTTGCACACTTTTGAGGAGCCCAATGCTTGTCTTGGGGCCCCCAAGTGGTACTTTGAAGTACGCAAAATAAACGCTCTTAACAAAGTCAGTAATGTTGCGCCTCTGAGTCTTCAAAGTAAAGCTTCCACAGATGTAGCAAAATATATTTGGAAACATTTGAGCACTTTCTTCTGTGAGATGTAGAGGCCATTGTTAGAGCAAACAACACCAACTGCGGACAAATAAAAGAAAAAGAGTTGTTAGCTACCTGAGTTGTTCCTTGAATTTGCTACCCCCAACCACCTACACCTTAGGGATTGTTTCACAAAAAAAAAAACAGGAGAAATATAATAAAATAACTCAATTCAATGTAAAATTCAATAATAAAAACACTACCTGCGGACGATTGGCTTGCAAGTTGAAAGGTTTTTTTACTTTCGTATCATAAAGAATGGGGAATGTTATGCATGTTCAAAGAAAACGAAGATATTCTCCAGTTTATTGGGAGATGAATTAAAAATAAACCATATTAATCCGGCCCTTTTGCTACACTACTCAATAGAAGGATAAATTTTTCTTGAAATTCATGAAAATGGAATATATACCCATAGCGCAAAAACGTGAGTGATAGAGAAAATATAAGATCAGATTTGAATTCCACCCTCAAATTAGTCTAAAACTGTTCTTAAATTCCATGCCAGAACTTTTTTTTTTTTTTTTTTTGACCAGTGTTATCATACAACTTAGGTAAAATCATATAGTCAGTAAATTACTTTATAATTTTAGTAAATAACTTGTAATTTACTTTAGTAAATAAACTAGGTAATTTACTCACCCGAGTTTGAATGTCGTAGCATTGGATTTGCAATCGATATTTTAAAAAAAGACCCTAATTTACAATCTCGTGGGCATCGGATTCTCGTATATCGAATGCTCGTATAACGGGACCTCCCCGTGTGTATATAATTTTATATATATATATAATATATATATATATATATTTTATATATATATATATATATATATATATTATATATATATACACAGTAAACCCTCTCATATTCGGTCCCTCATTATTCGGACTTCGACATTATTGGGACCTCCTTTTTTCTTTTTCTTTTTTAAACTTAACTTTTAACTCTTTTTTTCTCTCTTTTTTTTAGGGGTAGGGTGTCATGATGTGAGTCAGTGACGTTAAAGGCCCAGGCAGCCAGGCAGAGCCATTTATGATCCATCACTGAGCATATTCTCTGTATACTGTAATTGTGGTTTCTTTGTTGTGTCCAAATGTTGTATTGGCGAGTGATCTGAGGCCATTGAGCCTTGGACCCAGATCTAGCAACGGGGGTGGTATCTCCAGCTACCACCCGCTCTCCCACCGCCTAGATACTACCTGTCCTTACTACCGTATCCAACAAGCCTCACTCGTTAGGTAGTTAACAGGTAGGAAGGCCCTGACTGGCTTGGACGCGTAATGACATCATCAAACTTGTCATCAGTCACCAGCCAATGACAAACTGTTTCTAAAACTTCTCGACTAATCACAAGTCAACAAGACGTTTGACACAGCCTTTAAAGGTCATGTCACACGGACACTTTTTCCGTTAGTGTTACGGGATGGCCGTGGCAAGAATGTTTCCCCGTCACTGGCTACCCCACCACCTCAACACCTTTAAATAACCCTTATTTAAGGTGACACGCGGTACTACACTGACCTAAATAATGACGCGTGTATATAACAGCTCACCATAATCACTACAATGTATAATAACTAGTAATAAGATGTAAAAACCCTGCCCACCCTGCTGGCGAGGGACCTGCCCCGCCTGGCGCCCTGCTTACTTCTCAGGACAACACGCTGTTATCTGCCTCACCTGTGCCTTCCTGAAGAAGACAGGTCAGCTACCACGCCTGTGATAGCATCATAGGATATCACCAGGGATCATAGGGCTCTTCAAGGGGTCCTTGCAGCTCTACAGACAACACCAATGAGGAGGAAATCTCCGCCATCATGATACTGCTGCCGGCTGCCGCTGCCAGACGTAGGACTGATAGTACTGTACACTACAACTGTACAGTACTGTATTGGTATTCTACTGTAGTTTTTATTTATTTCATGATTTATCTTATGTTTATTGATATTTGCATGACTTAGAAATTTTCTATATTCACCTAGAATTTTTTTTTTTTTTTTATTTTATTTTATCCCTGCATTATTCGGATCCTTGCATTACTCAGACCACTCCTTGGCCCAATTAGTCCTAATACGAGAGGGTTTACTGTATATATATATATAATATATATATATTTTATATAATATATATATATATATATATATATATAATATTTTATACGTAATGTATTAATTTATATAATATATATATTATATAATATATATATATATATATATAAAATATATATATATCTATATATCTTTATATCATATTATATATATATTATATAATAAAATATATATATTATATATATATATAAATAATATATACACACAAACCTCGTTTTCCCTGACTAATAGGGGGAGCACTGGCCCGGGGAAAACCGCAAAAGTCCGGGAATTATCCTTTAAAACAGGGGAAAAAAAAAAAAAAAAAAAAAAAAAAAAAAACATGCCATTACCCACCCCCAGACGCTTATCCTACTCTAGTATTTACTGTCTGTCGGCAAACGCCAATATCAACTCCCCCGCGCGGACTTTTACGTCCGCTGAGCATGCTGCCAAACCTGGCGGGAGGCAGCAGAAAGTGTTCAATAGTCTCAAGAGACGTTCCTGCACCAGGGGCAGTGGGGTTCAGGGGACTATTGGAGGCCGGTGCAGGTGAACCGTGAGTGCGTGTGCCCAAATGTAACAATACGACCGCTGAGCATGCTGCCCCCTTTGCGGGAGGCAGCAGAAAGTGTTCAATAGTCTCAGAGATTTTCCCCTGCACCAGGGGCAGTGAGAGTCTGGGGACGGGACGGGGGCCCCGTGCAGGGAACCGTGGTCGTTGTGCCCAAATGTAAACAATACGACCGCTGAGCATCTGCCACCGGGCGGGAGGCGCGACACTGACCAGGATGACAGGAGACGCCGGACCCGCCGGACACTTTGTCATTTACGACCAGGACCAGGCATTTCAACGTAAAAAAAAATTTAAAAAAATTAAAAAAAAAAAAAAAATATTAAAAAAATAAAATAAATAAATAAATAAAAAAAAAAAAAAAAAAATTGTCGGGACTTGACATATCCCCGGACCTCGGATTTTGTCCGGCAAATCCGATATCCGGGAAATGGGGGGTCCGGGAAATCGAGCTTTGTGTGTATATATACAGAGGGGTTTCCCCGAAGATACGAGCAGTTGGGTTTCACCTGGCATACTCGTAAAGCGAAATCTCGTATAACTAAACACATAACTAATGGTAAAAATAGGTTTGGTTCCAGGACCCCATCAATTATATAAAATAAAATAAAAGACATGGTTTTTCAAGCTAAAAAAAACCCATAGCAAACCCCAACAAACTCTCAAATATAGGGCTCTATATACCAAAACCAAACCCCACCACCACACAAAACACAGTGAATTAAGAGTGTGACAGCACAGTAGGACAGAGCACAAATAAATCACAATAAGGGACATTAAGTAAACCCGCAAACACTAAAATCGACTCACAAGGGACAATACATACAAGCAACAAAGACGTTGTATGTACTCTTGGGGACCCGCGTGTACCCCTAGACTCGAGAGGGTACGGTAGGTACGGGACAAGGGAGGGGTGTGCAGACCTCTTCCATGCCCACAAAAATCGTCTCTGCGCATCTGATCATTTTTACATAGTCCCGCTGGGGGGAAGCCACAAAGCACTTTATCACCTTTTTTGGTAGGAAGTCCGACGTCGGTCGTAACAGGAACCCACAGCGTGGCCAAAGTCGTAGGTTTGGGCGTAAACGTGCACACTGGCCAAGGACGGGTCGAGACTGGTATTAGCAGAGGTAGGGAGTCTCCAGGCCGCTTATTATTGCTTGGTATGCTATGAAATATAATTTCTCTAGGTGAAAGTAGACATATGATTGCATTTGGATGGATATTAGTCATATATATGAGTAAAGAGATGAAATACAAGCAAGGGTCTCATCCACGTCTGGCAGCGCGGCCTTGGGCCAGCAGCAGCAGAAAGGCATAAACCCCGTAAGGTGGAATAAACCCCAAAGGGGGAGAAGATGTCTTTGGTAATATTTAGTAGGGGTGCGAGAACCCTTGAGGAATCATGACATGGTGACATCCTATGGGCTATCACGGGGTAGGCCCGCCCGTTTCTCAGGAAGGCACGGGTGGGGCGGATGACGGGGGGTTTTGACTCAAAACTTTTGAGAGGCGGCAGGGGTACCCCCCGCCCCGGGGAGGTTTGGGCAGGGTTAAACGTCTTACACTCGTTTTATACAAATTAGTGATTATGGTGAATGTTATTATACGTGTCATTATCTAAATCAATGTAGCCAAAAGTGTTGTCACAATAAATAAGGGTGATTTAAAAAGTTTTTTATAAGGGACTGTGGCGGCTGACGGAAGAAAATTTTTCTGCGTGGCCGCCCCATAACAAATATTATATTTAACAACTACACAACCTTCTACCACCAAAACATTAGAACACAGGCTCCTTATTTATATCTTACTATCGATACATTTAAAAATTCCTTAAAACACAAGCATTCAAATAAAAAAAAAAAACGTTTTAGATGACGGGGAAGAAGGTGGGGAGAGGCAGTCTGGCAGCCATTTTTGTCCGGAAAAAGTCTCGCTGGGTATGAAAACCTTAGGTAAAACATATAGTCAGTAAATGACTTTTTAATTTTATAAAAAAAAATGGTAATTTTTCCACCCCAGTTTGAAATGTCGAGCATTGGATTTTCGATCTCGTATATTGAAAAAAAGACCATAATTTTTCACATCTCGATATCGGATTTTCGTATATCGAATGCCTTAACGGGACCTCCCTTTTTTTTTTTTTTAAATTTTTTTACTTTTTTATTTTTTTATATTATATATATATATATATTTAAAATAATATTATATATATATATATACACTAGGGTCCCAAAAACGAGAAATTGGACGATAAACGAGGCGTTCTATGTGAAATTGCTCTAGTGAAACACGTAACCTAGTAAAAGGGAAAAAATTTTATTGGCGATCGGTCCCCCCCGCCCTACCCTACATTTATATTTTTCCCCCCATCATACCCGAACATGGTAAATTTTTCACTAGGATCGAAATCCCTACAAATGGTCATGCACTGAATAATAAGATCCGTTCCAAATGTCCATAAATCTTGATTAGATAGGTAACTTGGACAACTGGGTGCTAGCGACCAGTATTTGATGTTTGTAACCAAAATAAGGAAATCTTAAGTGTTCTTATGTTGAAAATCAGGTTTCACTAATAAAACCAATGGTTTTGATATTATTTCATGTCCATAACCAGGGAACATTGGGTTAGAAGAAATAGTATTTGAAAGTATGATCTACAGGGAGGTCCCGAAAGATACGAGCAGTTAGGTTCCACCGGATACTCGTAAAGCGAAATCTCGTATAACGAAACACATAACTAATGGAAAAAATAGGTTGGTTCCAGGACCCCATCAATTATTAAAAAGAGAAAAAAAGAAAAAAAAAAAAAAGACGTTTTTCCAGCTAAAATAAACTATAGAAAACACAACAAACACACAGCGTCTATTTTACCCACATTGTACTACCTATTCTGAGAAAAAGCATTCTGAAAGAGAAAATAGCACACAAAATAACATAACTGCACATTAATTAAACATAAAACATGCATAACAAGCAAAAAAGACGTTGTAATGTAGGGGACGCCCCATGATACAAGAGAAGGTTTGCGGTCCCAAGGTTGGGGCCGCACAATGCTAATTACCCCCAAAGGTCAGGCCGCGCCATATGCTTAATTACCCTTCAGGTCCGCCTTTATAGGGGTGACCTGATGCCCGTCCCAAGGTTGGGGCCCACACCGCTAATTAAAGGGAGGTCCCGTTATACGAGCATTGTTATACGAGCATTCGGTATCGAGAATCCGATGTACGAGGTGTAAATTAGGGTCTATTTTTAATATACGAGATCAAAAATCCAAAGTACGACATTTAAACTGGGGTGAGTAAAATTATCAAGTTAAAAATGCGCGCCCTAAACCACTCCCGGGCTGGACAAAAGGGGATTTGGTGACCCAGTGAGGTCACCCCTAGCAAGCCGTAACCCGAAGGGTAATTAAGCATATGGCGCGGCCTGACATTTAGGGGTAATTAGCAGGTTGTGCGGCTCTAACCTTGGGACCGCAGTCAGGTCACCCTAGCAAGGGGTGACTGAGGGTAATTAAGCATATGGCGCGGCCTGACTTTAGGGGTAATTAGCAGGTGTGGGGCCCCAACTTGGGACCTTCTACACTACCTTCTCTTGTATCACGCGGCGTCCCATACATTACGTCTTTTTTGCTTGTTATGCATGTTTTTTGTTTAATTTAAAGTACAGTTATGTTATTTTGTGTGCTATTTTTTCTTTCAGAATGCATTTTCTACAGAATAGGTAGACAGTGGGGTTTAAAATAGACGCTGTGTGTTGTGTTGTTTCTACAGTGAAGCTTGAAAAACATGTTTTTTTTTGTTGTTTTTTTTTAATTGATGGGGTCCCGGAACCAAACCTATATTTTACCATACTTATGTGTTTCGTTATACGAGATTTCGCTTTACGAGTATGCCAGGTGGAACCTAACTGCTCGTATCTTCGGACCTCCCCGTACCCCTAAATGTCAGGCCGCACCCTATGCTTAATTACCTTCAGGTCACGGCTTTCTAGGTGTGACCTCACTGGGTCAACCAAATCTCCCTTTGTCCAGCCTGGGAGTGGTAGGGCGTGCATTTTTAACTTGATTAATTTTACTACCCCAGTTGGGAAAGTCGTATCATTGGATTTCGATCTCGTATATTGAAAATAGACCCTAATTTACACATCTGTATCATTGGATTCTCGTATACCGAATGCTTTGTTATAAAAGGGACCTCCCTGTACTCATGTATGGTCCGACAGCTTTAAGGAACTGTTACGTCAAAATGTTTCGGTGAATGTATTTCTCCATGATGCTGAAAGATTATAGATTGTGTGCACCCAAAGGGGTTTGTATGATTTCTTATTCTCCATATTATTTTTTCATCTCAACATTATTTCTACTTTCAAATACTATTCTTCTAACCCAATTTTATGGTATGGACATGAGTATATCAAAACCTTTGGTTTTATTAGTAAAAACCTGTTTTTCAAATAAGAACCTTAAGTTTCCCTTTTTTTTGGTTACAAAAAAAAATATGGTCGCTACCCCCGGGTTTTCCACAATACCTATCAATCAAGATTTAGCCCTTTTTGGAACGGGATCTTATTTTTCAGGCACTGACCTAGGGGAGTGGGGTTTCTGTTTACCTTATGGATTCTGGGAAACATTCTTTTGGACTCAAATTTTTTGGAGATAATAAAATTTGTTCACAGGGAGGCGAGAGAAAGGTTTGTTTAGTGGCGGCCCTTCACTTCTTCCTTTGTGACCTACATCGCCTCTTTTCTTCCTTCCCCGCGGACATTTTTAAGCAGATTGGCTTTATTTAAGAGGTTAAAGGTGGGATTAGGTTTAGATTACGATCAAAAGAAAATTGCAATAACCGGTTAACTTCGCTGGTACCTCGCCGAATGTTGTTGTGTTTTGGGGCTGCGAGGACCCCCGGGGGGGAAACATATGACCCCGGGTGATGCCCATGAGCTTTCACAGGCGGGGTGATGACCGGTTTTTCCTCAGGAAGGCACAGGTGAGGGGATGACGGCGTTTGCCGGGAGGAGGGAACGCCACCGCCCAGCAGGGTGGGCGGGTCAAAGGTGGTGATGTTCGGGCGAGGAGTTAAAGACTGTAGCACTACACGGTGGGGTGGAAGCGAAGAACTTCAGCAGAGCGTGTTCAATAGTCTCCGGGAACTTCAGGCCCCAAGGGAGGGGGGGGCGGGGAAGACGGGGGCGAGCGGTGACCCGTGAGTGTGTGTGGCCCAGGCGGAGGAGGTGAGGGTGACTCGAGGCGGGGAAAATTTGTCCTTACCCATGGGGGGGGGAAGAGTCACTGGGGTTTTGGCCCAATGGAGGTGATGGGGAAGGTATCGCCGAGCGTGTTATTCCAGGGTTTTGGGGGGACCCGGACGATGAGGGTTTAGCGCGGAGAGCGGCAGAGGGAAGGGGGTTGGTTTACATTTTTAAAGGGCCACCTGGCGCAAATCAGCCCCCCTCGTTGCCTGGGATAACCAGCGGGGGGGGAAACCCCACTAAAAAGGCGATCTCCCAGCCCCGATGGTAAGGAGAAGGGTCTCTGGATCCCAGAATGGAGGGCTGCTCACAGCTGTACTTGTAAACACCAACGACGAACCAAACCCAAAATTACGAGTGTCCCTTCTTAGGGGACGGCCTGCTCATTTCTGTAAAATTTTTTGGGTTCTATATGATAACCCCTTGGGGTTTTCCCCACTTGATGGGGGAAATTGTTCTATAGGACAAATCGTTCTAACAAAATTTTGGGAAATTTTTATTTTATTAATAAAAAAATATAAATATATTTTAGGAGTTTGCTTTTTTGGGAAACCTTTATGCAACACGTTTTTGCGGGGCCCTAAGTGTTAATATATGTATATATATAATATATAGTCAAACCCAATAACGGATAAAGGGGGGGGGAGGGGGTCCCTTTTAAAACTGATTGTCCGTTATGCGAGGGGATTTCCCAAGGGGGGGAACAAATATATGAAAAAAAAACGGAAAAAATTTGTGAAAAAAAGAGAAAAATCACAAACCCCAAACCAGACTGGTGTGCTATGTTGGGGGGATTAAACAGTGACGGCCCACTAAATGCTTTTTTGGTCCGCTCCTACACGTGAAATAAATGAAAATAATCAAAAAACAAAACCAGACCGTGAAAAGCTATTAAAGCTCAACTCTAGTGAAAGGTAAAAAAAATTACTACGAGCCAGATTCAGCCGGGGTTTCCCAAAGGTATTGTTTTTATCAGACTAATTTCATTATTATATTTTATTATATGGTTGTGAAGGGGGGCGTTCTATACACGTGTCATTTTTTAGGTCGTGTAGACCGAGGTCGCCTTAGAAAAGGGTTGTTTTAGGGTGTTAGGTGCCCAGAAAAAGTAGCAGGGGCCCAACCCCAATAACACAAAATGTCACAAATTTTTTAAACAATACCCCTTTCCCACTAAACCCATAGCTACACGGGACTTTTTCCTTATAAATTAAATTTTAAATATGTATACATAAAAAATTGTTTAAAAACCCCCAAGCTTTCCCAAATTAAAATGAAAAAAATAAAAAATTATTTTGGGTTTGCAATTCGAGGGGCGATAAGCGGTCTAAATGAATAAAAAAAAAAAAAAAAAAAAATCACGCAAATGGAGTCCGTTATATCCGAACCCCCTTTATATTAAGGTTTGACTGCATATATTTCTTTTATTTTATGGCCAGTCTGCGGGGCCATAGATGGCCCCTTTTAGAAGACAAAATTTTTAAGATATAATTAAGTTCCTGACGATCTTTCAAATTTATATAGTTAAAATTTTAATTAGAAACCAAAAAATTTGTTCCCTTTTACATCCCAACACCAGAAAAAAAATGTTATAAAATAAAAATCAAAATGTAAAACCTAACACCCGAAATACCTATTTAGAAAATAAAATTTTACACAAAACCCCAAACTCACAAACCCCACAAAGGGTCAGCTTTTTGTGTACAGACCGCTCAAAAAAGGGGGCCCCTAACAAAAACTGGCTATTGTGATTTGGCCCTTCCTGGGGGCCCAAAACAAGGACGCGAGGCCCCAAAAAGCCCTTGAGTTTTTTCAGGGAGAGTTTTTTTGCAGTTAAATATTCTGTCTCCAAATGTTTAGCCAAAAAAGTGAAAAATTGGGAAAAAGAAAAACAAGAGGGGAAAAAATCCGCCAAAAACCCCCTTTTGATTTTTTGGGGAAAATGAACCAGAGAAGAGTCAAAATTTGCTAAAAAAATGGTGGACCGTTTGATGGTTAAAATTAGATATGAGGGAAAAGAAAATGTTCGTACTGGAAAAAGAAAAAATACTATTTTGAAAAATAGAGGGGACAAATTTTAAATTGTAAAAAAGGACGACAAAAAAGGTTTGTGAAAATGCATGCAGAAAAAGAAAGCAAAAACCCTAAGAAAAGTAAAATGACACAAGAGGGAAAAGAAAGAGAAAAAAAAATGGAAAGATAGAAAAAAAAAAAACCCAAAAAAGCTTTGCCAAAAAATAGAAATAGAAAAGAAAAGAAAAATCTTTACCAAAGAAAATAAATTCAAAGTAATCAAACAAAAGGGGAAAAAAAGTAAAAAATACTTTGGACAAAAAGAAATGTGTAAAAATTTTTTGGTTTTTAAAAAAAAAGGCTTTCCCCAAAAAAAATTTAAAAGGGGGGGAAAAAAAAAAGTGTCAAAAGAAAAAATTTAAAATAGTAAAAAAAATACGGAGATAGAAGAAAAAAAGAAAAGATAAAATATGTTTGGGAAAAATTAGGAGGGGGGGGGGCCCGCCCCCCTTAAAAATTTAATTTTTTGGTCACAAAAATACAGCAAAAGATTATTTTCTAAAGGGATGGGAAACCCGGCCCAAAAACAGAAGAAAATAAGAAAATAGGATTTGGGAAAAAATTTTGAAAGAGGAAAGAAAAGAGCCAGAAAGAATGTAACCCTTTAAAAAAGCCAAAAGAAAAAAAAGTTTAGAACCCGGAAAAGGGGGAAAAAGAAAATTTTACGGAGAGTTTTTGGGACCAAAAAATGAAGAAATTTTGTATCTAAAAGAGAAAAGAGTAAGAGCAGGTCGCTTTTAAAGGAAAATGAAAAAGGAGGGGAGGGATCGTAAAAAAAATATAAATTTGGGTATGTTCCCAAAATTAACAGAAGTAAAAAGATTTCCTGAGAGCCAAAAACCCCAAAATATTGGGGTTTTTGTAGAAACGAAAGCAAAATGATTCTGAGGAAGGGGCCAGGCCCGGGGAAAGGGGCATTTTAAATTTTGGAGGTAAAAAGAAATCCCAAAAAAGGGGAGGTGGTTTTTAATGGTGTTTTAAAAAGGAAGGAGTGGTAGGGAGGGAATGTGGAAAAAGGAGAAAGGGATTTTGGGAGAGGGGTTTTAAGTAGAGTTGGGGGATAAAAAAGGAAAATAAGAGACTTAGTATTTTTATAAAATTCCACCTAAAACAAAATTCCGGGGGGTAAGAGTAGGTACATGCATGTAAGAGAAAAGCAAAGTTTAAGAAAAACGATGGAAAATTGGTGGAACCCTAATTTTTGATGGGAATTTTAACTGGCCCAAAAAAGTTTTCTGGGGAAAAATGGTTATACTGGGGGAGGAGAAGACTAAAGGGGTTTGGACATTTTTGAATTTGGGAAAGGGAAAACCTTATGACTTAGGGGGATTAAAGAGAAACAAGATTTAAAAGGTACGAAACCTCAAGACTAGATCACTATTGACCGAAAGAACTGGGAAAAAAATTAGTAAAGTAAACTATCGTGCCCACTTTTGGGAAAAAAAGTGACCCTGTATTAAATTTAATTTGGAAGAAATGATTTGCAAAAAAGGGGAGAAGAGAAAAGGGCACAAGGGAAAGGGAAAATACCAAATTTTTGGGGTAAACAGACTTTTACGGAAAGAAAATTTTTTTGGGGGCAGACAATGAAGTAATTTTCCAAGCAAAAAGAGGTTTGTTTCCCCGAAAAAATGGGGGGAAATTTATCCCGAATTTTAAAAACAGAAGGGAAAAAATGTTTGTTCCAAGGATAGTTATCAAGAAATGAAAAAAAAATGAAAGGTTTAAAAGAAAATGTGAATTAGCAAGACTAAAGGGAAAAGAAAAAAAATGGAAATTTTTGGGAGAAAAAAAGGGGGTTTCAACCTTTGGGAGAAGTACAAAAAAAAATAGAAAGAATTTTGTAAGAACCGAAGAGAAGAAGAAAGAACTAAAGAAAAGGAATATAAAAGAAAAATTTAAGAAAAGAACCAAAAAATTTTTTTAGATTAAAAAAAAGGAAAAAAAGAAAAACCCAAGGGAAAATAGATAAATGAAGGTAGAAGGGAAAAGTGTACAAAAATGCATTACAAAAGGCGAGGTGAGAATAAATTTCTTTTCCGACTGAAATTTTCAAGAGAAAGTGAAATTTTAAAAAGAAAAATTTTTTAAAAGAAAAAAAAAAATATAATGGATTACATAAAAGTAGACGTACTTTGAAGTAAAAAAGGGTAATGGGGAAAATAAAAGTGAGGAAAAACCGCGGGTCCAGTTGGAGTGGGCGAAAATGGGGTTATGGGAAAAAGGGGGCAAATAACCAAATACAGGAAAGTTACATAGTTTTAATTAGAGCTCCTCCCAAAGGGAGCAGAGTCCCCTTGATTTAAAAGAGAAAAATGTTTTACCCCTTTAAAAGGAGGAGAAAAGAAAACCCCTAAATTACAGGCCAGTACATTAACAAGATAGAGGGGAAAAAAAGGGGTGAAAAAAATTTTGAAGGACAGGGTGGGTTTAAATATTTTTGGGGAAAAGACAAAAACCACTCACAGGTTGGGCCCCTTTTGGGGGTTTAGAGGAGGAAAAAGGGCTTACAACGAATTTTTTAAGCTTTTACTTTAGGGGGTGATCGATGGGCACAGGGGAAAGGGGGGGTGGGTCGATTTTATACTTGGACCTAAAGAAGGGGATTTGACAAAGGTTTTCCTTACAAAAGACTGTCTGGAGGCTAGAACCCTTTGGAGGATTGAAGGGTGGTTTGGCTGAAGTGGGTGGAAGGGCTTTTTTTAGCAAAAGAGAATGAGAACTGTAAAAAAGATTAAGTCAGGGAAAGGTTTCAGTTTTGATAAAATGGAGTTCCCCAAGGTCATATTTGGCCCCCAAAGGTTCTTGGGGTTTTTATGTAAAAGGGTAAAGACAGAGGGAGTGAAAAGGTTTTTATGATTTATTCGCTGATGATGGGTAAATTACTAAAAAAAATGAAAATAAAGAGGACTGGGGATTTTCAAAAAAGGGTCTAAATAGATTTTCAGGCAGTCAACATGGGGAAAAGGAGTTTAATGCCAAAAGTGTTTTAAAACGTGGAAGTGGTCAGTACAAAAAGGGGGGAGGGAAAATCTTCCCATGGGAAATTAAGGACAATCAAAAAAAAAGGTTCCCCCCAAAAAGATCTGGGATTTTGGAAAAAGGATAATTTTGGGCACCTTTAGAAAAACATATAAGCAAGAATAGGAGAACATATCAGTTTTCTTGGGGAAAAAAAATTTGGGATCAAAAATCGGGGGAAGAGATTTTTAATGAAATTGATAAAAATCTCGATTCAACCAAAGGTTTTGGAAAATGCCGGGGTGATTTTGGGCACCACATAAAAAAAAAAGGATATAAGGAAAATTTAGAGAATACAAAGGCAGCCACAAAAAGGCTCCCCAAACCTGAGAGATTTCCTAAAGAGGAAAAACTTTTTTAAGGGCTAAAAAATCCCAAATCTTGAGAAAAAAATAAAGAAAGGGGAATTTTATGCAGTGGGATAAAAAGGGTT
This sequence comes from Chionoecetes opilio, assembly GCA_016584305.1. Classification (NCBI taxonomy): domain Eukaryota; kingdom Metazoa; phylum Arthropoda; class Malacostraca; order Decapoda; family Majidae; genus Chionoecetes; species Chionoecetes opilio. The sequence continues at coordinate 8,203 of JACEEZ010005618.1, read as the reverse complement.
GGAAAAAAATTTTAAAAGAGAAGGGTCTGTTTGTGGGGCGATAGAAGTTTCAAAAGGTTTAGGGGAGGGAAAATTTAAAAGGGAAAATGCAAGATGGAAACCCAAAAAAATACAGCTTCCCGATAAAGCATAGAAGCCCGGGGAAAAACCTTTTATGCAAAAAGGGGTTAAGCAAGAAGTATTCAGGACTTCAAAGGGGAAACTGGATAATAGTAGATTTGGAGAAGGGACAAATCCCAGCGTGCTCTTTTTCCCCTATGTTAAACTAGGTAAATACACACCACACACACACACAAAGTACAAATAAATAAATCCAATACATGTAAAGCGAACACAAAAATGCAAAAAATATACGAGATAAAGCATAAATCATAGAAACTCCCACAAGTAAACCCGCATACCTTTCAGCATGCAAATGTAAAATACATAAAAAACCAAAAATACATACCTCCCTACATTCAGTACAATTTTCATTGTAAAGAAAAAGGGGGTTCTTTACAGTAAACCTCCCTTTTTCGCTTGGGTTTTTTTTTCCAAAGGCATAAACCCCAAACTCGAAGATCGCGAAAACCCGGGTATTGAAAAAGCCCCGAAAAAAAACTTAAAATTTAAATCTGGTGCGGCGTAATAACCCCTATTTTACGGCTTATAAGAAATCACGTTTTCCCCAAAAAATACCCTGGAAAAAACTAATGTCTTCCAA
>JACEEZ010005618.1:0-2500 GCA_016584305.1 Chionoecetes opilio | reverse complement strand
AAATACATTCGATTTACAAATTTCGATTTACAAACAGTTTTCAGGAACGTAACCCATTCGTAATCGAGGTGGCCGTGTACTTACATTTCACATTAAATGGGGCAGTGCCCCGTGGCGTCGGAGATACGGGGTGCTTGCATTCAAAGGCTGGTAAAAGCCCCGGCCTTTGCCGGGAGGGGGCACCCTCCCTCTCCCCCCCGAGGTCCCCCAAAATCCCTGGTTTGTTACAGGTCCCCCGGGGGCATCCCTGATGGCCCGCCCTGTCATGCACTGTACCATAATTAATACATCAACCTCTGCCGCGTATACTTTTTGCAGACCTGGGGTACCCAAGGGGTCCTAAAGCCCTGCTGCGTATGTCTCGCAATGCCCCGGGGTCTCTAGGGGCCCAGACGAGAAGCCACAGCGGCAGGTGTGTTGCAGGACGTCGTGGCACCATAGAGTTGCACCTGGCCCGTGGGGCAAAGCGGAGCGGCGGGCGGCGGGTAGGGGCGCGGGCGGAGTGGAACTCTGCCACATTGCCCATCCACGCGCGCCGCCCCAAGAGGCCTTGAAGGAATACGATGTATAACTCGCTCGCAGCACTAAGACACTAGTCCTCGTAAAAGATCACCGCAACGCAGGCCTGCACGCACTTCCTGTCTCGATATAAGATACATCATCTTGATACTTCATATAAGAGGATGAATTGAATAGCTACCTAAACTAACCTCCTACAACATTAGTCTTGGAAGACGCATGAGTTTTTCAGGGTATTTTTTAGGAAAAAGGCGTTTTATAAGCCGTAAAATACGGTACATCATATAAGAGGCTGAATAAAATAGCTACCCAAGCTAACCCTCCTACACATTAGTCTTGGAAGACACTGAGTTTTTCAGGGTATTATCTCGGGAAAAAATTGTGCCCCTATAACCGTAAAATATGGTTTCCTACTCTTTCTGGAAAATTCCTAACTTAACCTATTGAAGCATATTTGACGATTTTTGAATGTGACCATCTTTCTTAAAACGGTTTGCAGTCTCCCTGGGTGGAAGCTTCGGCTAACACTAGAAAGAGAGGAGAGGAAGGAGAGGGAAAGGAGAGGAGAGGAGGAGGGAGAGGACCTACGAAGCGAAACTTAGGAGAAAGAGGTCACATGAAGAAGTTAAAGAAAATTGTAATACGTACTAATTTTCACTATTTCTATTTTTAAACCCACATACACACCTTATACAACTAAATCACTACAACACAGGCTCCTCCCTTATATATCTTAATATCTGATACATTAAAACTCTTAAAAACCCACACATTCCAAAAAAAAACGAAAAAAATTATGTTGAGTTGACGATTTGAGCGCGATAAGCGGTCTGATATGCCTTTTTGCCCGCAAATTTGTCCCCACGAATGGAGTCCGTTAAATCTGTGGTTACACAAAACCCCCGTTTTCCCGGACCTTCCATTTCCCGGGTATCGGGGTTTGTTCCGGACAAATCCGAGGTAATCCCCTGACCCCCACTGCCCCTGGTGCAGGAACATTCTGAGACTATTGAACACTTTTTTGCTGCCTCCCGCCAGTTGGCAGCATGCTCAGGCGGTCGTATTGTTTACATTTGGGCACAAGACACTCACGGTTCACCTGCAACAGCCTCCGTTAGTCCCCTGACCCCCACTGCCTGGTGCAGGAACGTCTCCTTGAGACTATTGAACACTTTCTGCTGCCTTCCGCCAGTGGCAGCATGCTCAGGGGATCGTATTGTTTACATTTGGGCACACGACCCCTCACGGTTTCACCTGTACCGCCTCCGTTTTGTCCCCCGACCCCCACTGCCCCTGGTGGCAGGAACGTCTCTTGAGACTATTGAACACTTTCTGCTGCCTCCCGCCAGGTGACGCATGGGTCAGCGATCGTATTTTTTTACATTTGGGCCCCACGACAAATCACGTTCACCTGCACGCCTCCGTTAGTCCCCTGACCCCCACTGCCCCTGGTGCAGGAACGTATCTGAGACTATTGAACACTTTCTGCTGCCTCCCGCCAGGTGCAGCATGCTCAGCAGACTTATAAGTCCGTGGCGGGGGAGTTTTATATTGGCGGGTTGCCGGAAAATAAATATTAGAGTAGGATAAACGTCCAGGGGTGGGTAATGGCCTCAGAGTGTTGCGATTCCCCGGACCAGTGCTCTCCCCTATTAGTCCGGGAAAACGAGGGTTGTGTGTAAGTTAAATCGAGGGTAGACTGTATATATATACAGTATTTGCTGGCCATAAGACCACCCATATTTTTTCATAATTATTTTGAGAGAAAAAAAAATTTCGTTTTTTGAGGACATACAGGGAAGTCCCGAAGATACAGCAGTTAGGTTTTCCACCTGGCATACTCGTAAAGCGAATCTCGTATATCGAAACACATAACTAATGGTAAAATATAGGTTCGGTTCCAGGACCCCATCAATTAAAAAAAAAAAAAAAAAAACCACATGTTTTTCAAGCTAAAATAAATTTGTAATATTTATGGGGG
>JACEEZ010005617.1:93118-103366 GCA_016584305.1 Chionoecetes opilio | reverse complement strand
CCCCTTTCAGCGGGCATGACTGACTGCTAGACTGGCCACCACTAGGGGTTGCCGGGTAGCGTGATGCCGGCACAAGGTTGCCAGGCTGCCCCTGCTAACTAAACTACCCCAAAACCTCCCTCCCCCCTTAAATGCTCATAGCAAGGTCTTGAGCGGACTCCTGCTGCGCATTATCCGTTCTGAGCGGCGAGGGACTGGGTCGCTGGTGAGAGTAGGGGACTCATCTATCGCCAGGGGGTCGTTAGCGAGGAACTGCACAGGACGGAGGAACCGTCGGTTGCGCCACCATAAACGACCACTGGGAAAACCGAACTTGATAGTCCCGTGACCTGCCTTTGCCCATGATGGTGCCCACTTTGTCCAGCAAAGCGAGGGTCGGATCCTGGATACGAACTTGCTGTTAAATCTTCAGTTTGGGGAAAGGGGGTGGGGCCCGTGCGCGTTGTAACGTGCCCACGACGTCTTAAGCACGGTTGGCAGCTCAGCGGTCACATATCTCTGTCTTGGTCTGCCACTCCATCAAGAAGGACTGGGGGTGGGCGGGGACGCAAGAAACGGAGAGGTCATCCTTTACAAGATTTGTGCTGGGGAGTGACCGGTGTGGGTCGGAGCATTGCGGAGCTCAGCAGTCCGCGGTTAAAGTCCTCGCAGTCGATATTGCCTGATGGAGCCACCTTCAGGATTAGATATTTGACGGACTTTACTGCTGCCTCAGCGTGGCCGTTGGACTGCGGGAAATGCGGTGAAGACCCATATGCCTGACTCCCCAGCGGTCGGGGAAAACGCTGCGAAGTCCCGGCTCGTGAATTGGGATCCTCCGTGGTCCTGAGACGCACAGGACACCCAACGTCACGGAAGTATTTACCGGAACGGGGCGGATGGTAGCGGCAGACGTTGTGTCGCTGCCACATGGCACCACAACGGGCCAACCAGAGACGGTCAGCTATAACTAGGAATGACTTCCCAGCAACAGTGAAGAAGTCGGCTGACACTGACTCAAAAGGTCTGGTGGGGTCGTCGTCAGACAACAGGGGCTCCTGCTGCTGGCTTGGCCGCATAAACTTGGCATGGCCCCACATGTTTGGGGACAGTGTTGGCGATGTCAGAGTTGATGCCGGGCCAGTATACAGCTTGCTTCGCATTCTCTTGGTGGCCTCTACCCTCGATGGCTGTCATGGAGGCGGGCCAAGACTTTGCGGCGTAGAGCAGCTGGAATAACAACACGTGCTCCATAGAGGACCAGATCCCCTTTCGCAGTATAGGTCCTCACGTAGTTTCCAGTAAGGGAGCAGAGTATTGTGAAGACTGTAACGGTTCAGGGGAAAAACCCGTTCTTCACACAGTCTAGCGGGCCTGACGTAGGAAGGGTCATGCGAGCTGCAGTTTGTAGGGCCTCCAGTGCCATGTCACCGGTAGGTGAAGATTCCGAACGGTGTTGGCTGGCGAGGGGACTGAATGGCCTGCAAAGTAACGACAGTGTTGATAGAAGCACAATTTCCCCGGTACTCAACATTTCATCCTCGGGGGCAGGGTGGCCGACGGGTGCGCGGGACAAGGCGTCGGGAATGCAGAGGTGCTTACCAGCACGCCACACTGCTGTGAAAAGGTAAGCTGAGAGTTTCTCCTTTAAAAGTTGCAGGCGAGGATTCTCAACTGCATCCAGCGAGTAGTGGTTGAGGATTGGGCACCAACGGGCGATGGTCGGTGACTACCTTGAAATGCTGCAGGCCGATGAGGTAGAATCTGCCATTCGATGTCCCCCATGCTACGGCCAGAAGTTCGAGCTCGATGGTAGCGTAGCGTGTTTCTCCCTCCGTCAGGAACCTGGAACCACACTGAACCGTCGGAACACTCCTCCGCCAGGGGTCTTGCAGCAAGGCATACCCAAAGACCATACAAGCGAGAGGCGTCTGTCTGAAAAACCCAGTGGGCAAGGCAGGATCAACCGTGGCGAGACCGGTTTTTGGGCTCGGACAGGGCTTCCTTCACACGTGGGAAAGCCTCCTCATGGTCGGGGGCCCAAAAGGGAAAGGTCCTCTTGGGCTCATCAGGAAGCAAAAGTGGCTGTGCAGCTGCAGAGATATCTGGAGAAAAACTCTGCCAACTGATTCACAAGACCCATGAAAGAGCAGAGGTCAGTGAGGTTGGCAGGAAATGGGAAAGTCCCTGATGGCACGGTCTTTTTTTGGGTCGGCTGCTATGCCATCCCTGGAGAGGTTGTAACCACAGAAGGATACTGCAGGTTGGGCGAGAACAAAAAATTGTCCGCGTTGAGGGCGATTCCATACTTACGGCATCTTGACAATACATTGTGGATACGGAGTAAGTGTGCGGAGTAGTCCCCGTCGTATAGAAGGATGTCGCGACAACCTTCACACAGTTCATCACACCTTGGAGTGCAAGTCACCTCGGAGGCAGAAAGTGTCTCCCGTAGCCGCAAAACCCATTGGGCCGGGCGGGTACCTGAAGCGGCCGTAAGGCGTGATGAATGTCGTCAGTGGCTGGTCTTCCTCAGCGAGCTCAATTTGCAGTAGCCACACAGCACGTCTACCCTTTGAGTAAAGCGTGCCTTCGGGTCCACGCTACGAATCGCTGCGAAGGGCGTGGGTGAGGGATGCGCTGGACGTGACACCTGTTTGTTCAGTTTTGACAAAGGGCGATGGTGATCCTGGCACCACCATTGGGCTTGGGGAACGGCTACGAGAGGATGGCACCATGGGGAACGGATCGTCGCCGGCAGGAATAATGATAAACCCCGGGCCACCATAGACTCCAACTTGCTCCACCGACTCGCGGTAAGCAAGGGGGATCAGACGGGGGGGGTGGGGAAATCGCAAAGGGTGGGGGCGTTTTCCCTTTTCAAGTGGATTAAATGGGTGGGCCTTTTCATCGGTTTGGGGGGCCTGGCCGTAGCTTTCTCCTTCGTCCCCCAAAAAACATCGTTTAAATTTCCTTCGGGAAAGGGTATCCACGAGCCTCTAAAGGGGGTTTTGTGTTGCCGGTGAAAAGGGAACGTTTGATGGTTTGGAGGGGGGGTGGGAGCGGGGGGGCCAGGGCCATTTCCTAGGAGGGGGCACCAAGCGTGTACCCCATTTTCTTTCCACTGCTCGGGGTTTGCGCATCCTTTTGGGGCGTGCCTAAACCTAAAGGGAAATCGGTTTGGGAACTCCTGTGAGTTTGTTTGACAGCCCCTTTTCAGTTTTCCCCCCGAGATCAGGGGGATTTGGTACGCCATCGTGCACCCCAAATCCACGCCAGCACGACCTTTTTGCTGAAAGGGATGGGGGGCCGGGAAATTTAAAACCCATGGCAAAAACCCCCCCAAAACCCCCCTCCGAATCGTCAGGTAAACCCGTTTGGGCCCCTTGGGGGCGGTTCGGGGGTCTTTGTTGGGAAAAGGGACCCAGGGGGGCGTAGGTTTTTTCTAGGCCAATAAAAGTAAACGCCCCGCCCCAAGTGCCCGGGGACATCTCCCGGCATGCTGAACATTCCCGGGGGGACGGTGAAGTTTAGGGGCTAAAGGACGCTTGGTACTGGAACGGGGAGTCAAAGCCCCCCGGGGTCTGAGGGGCCCTCGGACCTTTTGGGAGGGTCTTTGGGGGGTTTGATGCCTGTCAGGAGGGGGACAAAAAACACTGTTTTGCCGGTGGCTTTTTTTTCGTCGTTGTTGCGGGACCCTTGGGTTTCACTGGGAGCAACACTTGTAGAGTGACCGTGTGGCCGCCCCAAAAGGGCACTGGGTGTTTTTAGCGGGGCACCGAAAAGGGGTTGTCCAATGTCCCGTACGTCCCACAAGCAGTGCACACTGACTCGGCACCCGGGGCAGAGAGCGGGGGCGTGCTCCCTTTCCCGGGCAGCTTTTGAAAACGGTGTGCGGGGCCCGGAGGTGTAAGGGGCAGGGGGAAAACCAGCCTTCGCCTTATGAGCTCCCGTTTTCACCTTTCTTTACTGGGGACAGGGAAACCTCACGCATGGGGGGGGCGGCTCGCGGGGCCCGGGAGGGTGGTGTTTCGGGGGGGCCTCATAGGCCCGACTTCCCGTAAAACTACCTCCTCAGATGCATGGGCGTCCGGGAGATGAGGCGTTTGGAAAAGGTTTTTCCCGTCTCAAAAGGGGCCCAAATCAATTTAACCCCTGCTTGAACTGGGTTTCCCTCACCCCTTGGATTCCCTTTCCCGATGTAAACTTTTTCAGATCCCCGCTTAGGCGAACATAGAAGGCAGCGAAGGGATTCCCCTTTCCCCAACCTGTCGGGGGGCTGAAGATTTTCCCGGCCCCTACAAGTGCCTCGTTCCGGGGGCCCCTTTGAACGTGCTCCTGCGGGGAACATTAATTTAGGGTTTCTACAGGAGACGGGAGTTTTGGGGGCCCACTTGATTTGTGGTTTCCATTTTAACTCCTGAAATTTTTGGGGGGCCCAAGCACATACGTAGCTGTATAGCTGTTCTTCCTGTGACAAGTGGGGAGATCCACCTTTCGGGCTTTAATCTTTTTCCTTTTACCCCTTTCCATTTCGAAGGTCTGGTAAGAGACGTCAGGGGGAGTAAATGGGGGTGGTTTTAACTTGGGTTTGGGGGGAGCGGGGGTGGGAGCGCGGCTTTTTCTGTTTTTGGGGGCCCTGGTCCTTTGGTGGGGGGCTTTACCGGTGTGGGGAAGGGGCCTGGATGAGGCAGCATGCGGTAAAAGAGTCGTGTGAGGGGTCTGAAAAAAAGTTTTACTTTCCCCCTCACAACGCCTCCCGTCTTCCTCTCGCCCTTGCCTCTCATCTTTTACGTCGTTTTCGCTTCCATCCACTGCATGGATTTAGAAAATCCCATGGGGGAGGCGGTGGGGGGAAGTTCCTGACGGAGGGAGGCGGGGGGGAAAGGGGGAGCCGCCCCCCGCGGGTGAAAAACCCCGTCCCCCCTCGGGGCCGGGGGCGGGGGTGCGTGGCGGGGGACATTTGGTTTGCTTCATTTTCTTCCCGTTTTCCCCTCATGGTGAAAGGGGGTACCAAAAGTATTTTTTAAAAAACAAACCAAAAGCTTCAAAAAAGCCCCAAATGGATGTACAGTCCCAAAACCTTTGATTAACGGACTAAAGGGGGGGGGGGGAGTGGCCGTTAAAAACCGATTTTCCGTTACAGCGGGGAATTTTTACAAGGGGTTTAAAAAAAATATGAAAAAAAGAAAAAATTGTGGGAAAAAAATGAGAAATAATCACCCAAAAACAACCAGACTGGGGTAGCATGTTTTTGGGGGGTAAACAGTGGGCGGGGACTACTGGTGAAATTTTGGGCCGCTCCTAAACGTGAAAAAAAATGAGAAATAAAACACAAACACAAAAAAAGAAACGTGTAGCTAGTCAAGCTCAAAACTCTGGGGAAAGGTAAAAAAAATTACTACTTTCCAGGGTTCAGCCCTGGCTTCCAAAGATATTGCATATTTCATTTACTATGCTCATTATTTATTAAATTTTAGGGTTTTGAAGTGCAGTTTATACAAAGTGTTTACTTTTTTAGGTCAGTGTAGAAAATGCGTGTCACCTAAGATTTAAAGGGGGATTTAGGGTGTTGAGGTGCGGAGGGAAAAACAGCGGGCCCCCGCCAAAAACCCCTAAAAGTCACTATTTTAAAAAAAATACACCCCCTTCTACCACTTAAAAACACAGGAACACAGGCTTTTTTTTCCCTTTTAAAATTATACTTTAAAAATGTATACATCAAAAACCCCAAAAAAACCCAAAACATTCCAAAGTAAAATGGAAAAATAAACAATTATGTTGAGTTTTACAATTCGAGCGGCGATAAAAAGGTCTAATATTAAGAAAAAAAAAAAAAAAAAAAAAATAAAAAAAAATTTCACGCAAATGGAGTCCGTTTAAAACCGAAGTCCGTTACATCGAAAGGCCGTTTTTAAACAAGGTTTGACTGTACATGGAAAAAAACAGCGACACGAGTCCCCGAAGGGGCCAGAAATTGTGCGTGTGTGTCCCGGTTTGGGGGGTTTTTTACGGATGGCAGCGGGGGGTGGCGGCGTCAGCTGATAACCCCAGACCCCCAGGGGTGCGGAAAAGTCGCGGCGCTTGCGGGGGTTTCCCCCCACAAAGGGGGATGGGCCGTGGCTAAATTTAGAGGGAAAGGTTTTAGACGCTCTGCGCTCTGTCGACCGGGAGGCCGACAGGGGGGGGGAAAGGGCCAAAAACCCCCAAAAGTAGCCCCCTGCGCACCAAGCCGCTCTGTACTGCACCAAAAAACTAACACACGGGCACTGCAACCCCACAGGAAATGTTAAAACCCCAAAGGCCCTGTACACACACGAAATAGCACTGTAGCTCCTGGGACCATAAATCCCCACAGGGAAGAAGAAAATTTCCCGGGGATGGGGGGCGGGGAATCAGGGGCGGGAAACTGAGGGGACACCCAATGGCCTTTTCTAAACGGCGTTTGGTTTTGCCGTAAAAAAACTGTCCTTCACTGTCCCCCTAGTGGGCTAAATGGGGGCCATGTTTTGGTTTTTGTAATGTGTAGGTGATCAGTTTTAGGGGCCAGGGGGGACACAGAAACACAAGGGTTCCCTTTTTTTAGGGTTTTTTATTTTTAGGGGGTAAGCAAATAAAAAAATTAAAAGAGAGGGGCAAATTTGGGAACGCCCCTTTACCCAAAGGTTCAGGCGGGTGTGAAATGACTGCCCGGGCTGGCCAAACCCCTAGGGTTGCCGGGACGTTTCTGCCGACGCTGGGGGTGCCGGAGAAGGTTGGGCCCGGCTGCACCTGTAACCAAACTATCCCCCAACCCCCCAAAATTTGAGTTGACCCCTGAATCAAGAGGGGCATCCCCAGCATTCTCATTGGGGACTCTGGTATTTTAAAAATACAAAATGTTTGGTCATGGGCATAACCCTTTAGCAAACAGAGGGAAAGGGGAATGTCCCCAATACAACAGATAAACCAGAAAAGTCCGAACTGCCGGAAACCATGCGGACGACATCCTCATCTGGGGTAAGGACACCAAAGAACATGATAAAGCCCTAGAAACAGTACTGCAGACATTGAAAACAACAACCTGACCATAGCTCAACACAGAGCATGTTCCACAGGGATGAAGTTGAATTCCATGGCTTCATGGTGTCCGATAAGGGCATCAAACCTACAGACTCAAAAATAGAGACAGTCAGAAACTTTGTACGCCCAGAGATGGTCCAGGAGGTCTGCAGCTTCCTGGGTCTGATCAATTACCTAACCAGATTCATTCCACGACTCGCAAACACTCAGCGAACCTCTGAAGAACTTGAATAGAGCGAACACCAAGTGGAGATGGACAGAGGAGGAGGAGGAGTGGTTTCAAACAGCTGAAAGACACAGTCATACATAGTGAAGCACTCATACACTTCGACCACAACTGCAAACGTCGCTCATTGTGGACGCCAGTCGAGTGGGACTGGGGGCTATCTCTGCCAAAGCCATCAAGGCGCACTCAAGCCCGTCAGTTACGCCTCCAGGACCCTGACGAATGTCGAACCCCAGTATTGCCAATTGGAAAAGGAAGCGCTAGCCATTGTATGGGCATGCAAAAAGTTCCATCTTTTTCTGTATGGGAAAAAATTTGTCATCATGACCGACCATCAAGCACTGACAACAATTTTCAATCCCAAGGGCAAGCCGTCCGCATGCGTACTACGATGGATCCTAAGCATGCAACAGTATGATTACACCGTACAGCACATCAAAGAAAGTGAAAATCCCACTGACATACTGTCAAGACAACCTCTGAAGTATCACGGGGAGGTTTCAGCTTTAGAAAAGCTAGCGGAAGGATTTTAAACCACATTGTGGCCAACAGTGTTCCAAAAGCCCTGCCTCTATCAGAAATACAGTACCGTCCCGAGTTTCACACTTGCTTGTATCACAAGGCATAGCGCTAAATTCAAGGATCGCGAAACTCGGGTATTGAAAACCCTGTAAAATGCTTATTAGTACGGTGTGAGGCGTAGTACCATATTTTATGGCTTATAAGACTCACATTTTCCGCCTAAAAAATACCCTGAAAAATACTAATGGTCTTCCAAGACGAATGTTGTAGTACTTCCTCAGTACTCAGTACCTCAGTACTTACCTGTTACAAGTATTTCAAATATCATAAGACATTCAAATCAACTATGTAATCTGTCCTCACGCTAGTATGTTTACATTCCCCCTTTTGGCGGCAGATTGCCGCGATTGCCGCCAACAGGACTATCTATCGTTTGCTAGTGTGACGTATCATTTACCATTAGGCTGTCACACGTATCTTAAGCTCTTTTCAGTCCTGGAAATTATCACCCATGGCGAATTCATCAAAACAATTTACTAATACTATCACATACAAGCTAAAAGTTATACGATACGCCAAAGAAAATGGAAAACAGACCAACAGAAAGACACTTTTGGATCACCGCTGGGAGAGGCGGTGGCCGAGTGTTCCGCCCCGAGCACATGCTGGCGGCTGGCCGACAGACGACAGTGGCCGTGCGGTGATGTAAATAAAGGGCATTACCTCCCCTGTAAAACGCGGTACACTCACGCTTACTAATCTCTTTTTTAGGGCTGGGAAGTGATTGATGGTGTTCATCTGTCAGACTATGTCCTCCGGATGTTGGACTCTGGATCTATTCCTCGTTACATTGAAAAATGTAAGGAAATAGGGAATATAGATCCATATAACATACCGCGGCACAAATGGAAGGACAGCATCACGACTCTGCTTGCTGGCGATCTTCTAGGCTTATTACGCCAGTGATATATACTACTACCTTGTGAGCTTGAAAAGTATATTCAATCACTCTACCCATGTCTACAATTCTTAAAGACTAGTCAATTCACACTGCAGTTTAATATACAGCTTAAATCACTGCAAACGTAGTAATAATAATGATAATAATGAGTAGCTGTAGCTACTACTGTGTGCGTGAGAGGAATGGTGACTGTGGTGTGCGGGAGCGGAAGCCGTCGGAGAGAGCCTCGCCCAGTTGCTTACACAATCAGTGAGTACTGAGGGGTGGCGCGCTTGCTTATACCCGGATTGATGATGACATTTATTTAGTTAACGCTAATTATGCATGGTGCTAATTCATTTATCAGAAAACGAAATATATCAATGGAAAGCTAATCCAATTTTGTTTCTACTAATGCAGCCATTAACTCTTATAAAAATCCTGGTTGCGCCACCACGGGCGAGGGCCAATCATTATAACCCTCGAGTACAGGGCCTACCATCCCATCCCTGGAGGTCATAGGCGGGGGGGGAAAAAAAAAAAAAAAAAAAAAAAAAAAAAAAAAAAAATGTACGAAGCAGCGCGAGCGAAACTCGGGGAGATAATGCGCGAAAGTCGGGATGGTAAGAATTTAGGACTCTGTGCGAAACTCGAGGATCGCGAAACTCTCATAGCGTGAAACTCGGGAGGGTACTGTAGTGGAAGAATCCAAACAAGATCGACCCTTAGGGCGATAAGAGGAAGCGATCCAAACGAATGATTGGACCAACAAGGTGACGGAACCGTTCAAACATGTAAGGAGCGAACTGACAACAAAACGTGGTGTGGTAGTGCGCGTATCCAGAATTGTCATCCCCAGAAACTTACAACAGCGCACGTTGCAACTGGCGCACGAGATGCACATGGGAATGGTAAAAACAAAAGCACTCCTTCGGGCCAAGGTATGGTGGCCCAACATGGACAAAGATGTGGAAGAAACGGTAAAATGCTGCATACCATGTGCTAGTCTGGACACAAGAAAACAAGCCAATCCTGTGAACATGGCAATGATGAAGGGGCCTTGGGAAGTTATCCACATTATATCTGGGACCCTTGAGTGGAGACTACGTAATTGAATGTCGATGCAGGGTCCCCAAAAAATGNTGCTTAGAGATTGCCGAAACCATCACCCCGGTAGGCGGGTCACAAATCCCCGGCTAACACCCGGTACCCGGCTAACACCCGTGTAACGTGCTGGGTGGACAGGGGCACGGGTTTTAAGGAAACAGCACATCTGTCTCCGCTCCGCCCGGGGAGGGAACCCGGGACTTCTCGGTTGTGAGCCAAGCGTACTAACCACTACACTACGGAGTACCCCCATATGTGTAATGATGTGTGTGTGTGTGTGTGTGTGTGTGGTAAGGGTATTTTAGGTGTGACGATGGAGTGAAAGTAACGTAGAAATTACTAAAAATTAACAGCAGTTTTTTAGTTTTTTTTTTTTTGCCTATTTGTTCATCTTTCCCTATACATTCTCTCA
>JACEEZ010005617.1:83118-88118 GCA_016584305.1 Chionoecetes opilio | reverse complement strand
CACATACAAAACAACCAAAGTGGCACTAAATGCTTACTTCGTTGAGAAAACCAATGAGGTATTCGAGCGACACAAATTTAGGATGCTTGCACAGGAGCCTGGCGAGGCAACACACAGTTATGTAACTCGCCTACGTACGCAAGGTGCTAAATGCAACTTCGCCCAGTATAACCTCAACAAAGCCATCATCGACCAGCTGACGGAAAAATGTACTTCCAACAAAATGAGACGAGCATACCTGAAAGAATCAGACATGACAGCGCAGAAAGCCCTTCAACTAGCTTATACATATGAAGCAACAGAGGCTCAAGCAAGTCAGATGGAAAAACTCGAGGAAGAAGGCACCAATGTCCACAAGGTCACTACGAAATACAAGCAACAACAAAGAAACACCTGTGAGAAAAATAGGAGGCAACAAGAAGATGACACGGCACGTAAACAAACAATGCAATGTTTCGGATGTAATGGCTCGGATCACATACACGGTCAGAAAAAATGCCCGGCATATGGAAGAAAATGTAACCACTGTGGAGTCATGAACCATTTCGCAACAGCCTGTATGAAGAAACGTTACAGTCGGAAGGAAAAGGTCAACTTCTTGAAAGAAGATAACTCATCCGACGACGATGATCATGTGCAACACGTGTCGTCAAAACACTCAAGCAACACAGACAGCGACTCCTATGTATTCAGGGTGAAATTCGACGCTTTCTTGGAAGAACAAGTCCTGATAGACGACATCCCCATTAAAATGCTGATCGATTCAGGAGCAAATGTCAACCTTCTTGATGGCGACACTTTCGACCGGGTCACCCAGCTACGTCCGAACATCAGGGCTTGAAAACTAAATAATTTCTCAAACGGTTCGTTCCGATCAGAAACAGTATTATTAACGTTTCGTTTTTCGTTCTTCCTCCAAACATAACGTTCCTGAACCTGTTAGAACGAAATGAAAACCGGTTAGAATGTTATTCTCAAAGAATGCAATTTTTTTTTTTTTTTTTTTTTTTTTTTTTTTTTTTTACATCTGTGCCTATAGCGCCTGTAGGCAGTGGTGACTCAGGCTCGCTCGGATGGTAGACTTGGTTCACTCGGATGGTTCACTTGAGGGCTGTGATGGTTGGTCCTCGCCCGTGGTGGTGCAGGCAGGATTTATTTATAGTCACGTGACGCCTGTGATTGCCTCATGCCGCCCCCCTGTGTCCTCCAATACAATGTAGTACAATACAATACAATGCACTTGCAATCGAAGGTAGAGTTGATGGGCAGAGCATGTGGGTGTTCTTAGGCCACTCGACGGTGCAGAAAGGTTTTTATGGGGGTTTTCTTCGGGGATCGAACTCGGGTCACCGTGATCGCCAGTCGGAGACGCTAACCACTCCGCTACCGCCACCCCAAGATAAACTTTTATGCTTTTAGCGTTAATAAATAATAATGCCTATACATGACTACATTTTTATAGATGGTAATAAAGCCATACATTTCATGGTGCATAGTATCCAACAAAATCAAACTCTTAGATGTCGTAAGAACTATATTATTATACGATTTAAATAAAGCAACACATTTACATATACAATACAGGAAGTGTAGTGTAGGAGTATGCAATCTCAGTCGTCGTAAAGACATGAATCACTAATTATTTATTAATATTATATATGGTAAAACTATATTAATTCGTAATATCACCAGCCCACTAATTAAATAAACCTAATCAATGAGGTTAATGACTACATGTGGTACTCCAAGGACTCGATCTTAGGACACTCACACCGAAATTCGGCGCACAAAGCATTAGGCTATGAACACAGTTATACATTTAAGCACATACCAACTATATATAATCCCTTTTCGAATACTGGATATTAATTAATCTAAGCATATTCTTAAACTAAACTGCAGTATAATAGTTTAACGATTGCACATTGTTTATGTTTGTTATGTATGTATAATGTTTAACATTGCATAGGAAGTTGTAATAAAATAAGGGAACGTGATGCATATCACGAAGACATAAATTCATAATTATATAAGGTAAAAGATAGTTATTCTTCACAAATTAGATGAAAAGTGGTGCATATGATACTATTTGAAACAAAACCACATCGTCAATTGCCAAGTGAACAAATACAGTAGACTTAATTAATGTATGTATGTAATACAGATGCATTTACTTAAATAATTTGGCTACTGGAAGTGAAAATGGATTAGTGACCATATATGGCATGGAACGAAAAAATAACGTTATTAACCGGTTACAGGGATTTCAAAATAGCGTTTTTGCCCAGGAACAGTAAATACGATAACGTGTTCGTTTCCGTTTTTGTTCCGAGCATAATTTCGTTCGTTTTGGTTTTCGTTTTCGTTCCCTTAAACCGTTTCCAAGCCTTGCCGAACATTGTACTCAAGCAGACGAAGATGGAACCAAAAGCTTATGGAAACATCCCCATACCACTGAAAGGGGAATTCTTTGCAACATTGACTAATGGATCAACAAGGATTGCACACAAAATGTTGGTTACAAAAGCACGTCAAGGAGGTAATATGTTGGGTAAACGGGCCAGTACAGAACTGGGCTTCCTGACAGTCCAACAGGCGAAGACTGTGAGTGTCAAGGGAATCCCACCGTCAACAAAGGAAATACTGGATCGCAATCTACCAGCCCTTGATGGTCTAGGAAGAATGAAAATCTTCCAACTCAAACTCAAGATCGACGACAGCATCCAACCTGTGGCACAACCACCCCGCCGAGTGCCATTCCACCTACCTAGAGCAGTCGAACAGAAAATCCAGGACATGTTGGACAAGGACATCATCGAGAGGGTGGAGGGCCCGACACCGTGGGTCTCTCCATTGGTGAGAGCACCAGAACCAAATGGAGACATCAGAATATGTGCCGACCTTCGGATTGCAAACAAAGCAGTGAAACGCACACCCCATCCGATACCAACAGTGGAACAACTACTCAGTGAGGTGAAGGGGGCAAAAAAAGTTTTCCAAGGTGGATCTCAACTCATACTACCACCAAATAGAGTTGACCCCTGAATCAAGAGACATTACAGCATTCTCATGCGACTCTGGTATCTACAGATACAAAGTGTTGGTCATGGGCATAACTTCAGCAGCAGAGGAAGGGCAACGTCTACTACAACAGATCATCCAGAAATGTCCGAACTGCCGGAACGGTGCGGACGACATCCTCATCTGGGGTAAGGACACCGAAGAACATGACAAAGCCCTGAAAACAGTACTACAGACATTGAAAAACAACAACCTGACCATAGCTCAACACAAGAGCGTGTTCTACAGGGATGAAGTTGAATTCCATGGCTTCATGGTGTCCGATAAGGGCATCAAACCTACAGACTCAAAAATCGAGGCAGTCAGAAACTTTGTACACCCAGAGACTGTCCAGGAAGTCCGCAGCTTCCTGGGTCTGATCAATTACCTAACCAGATTCATTCCACGACTCGCAACACTCAGCGAACCTCTGAAGAACTTGACTAGAGCAAACACCAAGTGGAGATGGACAGAGAAGGAGGGGGAGTGTTTCAAACAGCTGAAAGACTCAGTCATACATAGCGAAGCACTCATACATTTCGACCCACAACTGCAAACGTCGCTCATTGTGGACGCCAGTCTAGTGGGACTGGGGGCTATCCTCTGCCAAAGCCATCAAGGCGCACTCAAGCCCGTCAGTTACGCCTCCAGAACCCTGACGAATGTCGAACGCCGGTATTGCCAATTGGAAAAGGAAGCACTAGCCATAGTATGGGCATGTGAAAAGTTCCACCTTTATCTGTATGGGAAAGAATTTGTCATCATGACCGACCATCAAGCACTGACAACCATTTTCAATCCCAAGGGCAAGCCGTCCGCACGCGTACTACGATGGATCCTACGCATGCAACAGTATGATTACACCGTACAGCACATCAAAGGAAGTGAAAATCCCGCTGACATACCGGCAAGACAACCTTTGAAGTATTACGGGGAGGTTTCAGTTGAAGAAAAGCTAGCGGAAGGATTTATTAACCACATTGTGGCCAACAGCGTTCCAAAAGCCCTGCCTCTATCAGAAATAGTGGAAGAATCCAAACAAGATCCGACCCTTAGGGCGACAGAGGAAGCGATCCAAACGAATGATTGGACCAACAAGGTGACGGAACCGTTCAAACATGTAAAGAGCGAACTAACAACAAAACGTGGTGTGTTAGTGCGCGGATCCAGAATTGTCATCCCCAGAAACTTACAACAGCGCACGTTGCAACTGGCGCACGAGACGCACATGGGAATGGTAAAAACAAAAGCACTCCTCCGGGCCAAGGTATGGTGGCCCAATATGGACAAAGATGTGGAAGAAACCGTAAAACGCTGCATACCATGTGCTAGTCTGGACCCAAGAAAACAAGCCAATCCTGTGAACATGGCAATGATGAAGGGGCCTTAGGAAGTGATCCACATTGATATCTGTGGACCATTCCCGAGTGGAGACTACGTAATTGGAAAAGTCGATGCAGGCTCCAGATGGCCCGAAGCTTTCATAGTCAAATCCACCGATACGAACACTGTTACCTCCATTCTAGAGAGATGTCTTTGCACACATGGCGTTCCCGCAGTTATTGTATCAGACAACGGACCGCAGTTCAGAGCCAAAGAATTCAGCCGGTTTTGCGATGAATGGGGAATGCGACACCGGAAGGTTACACCTTATCACCCTCAAGCTAATGGAGAAGTTGAAAGATTCTTCGCAACCATGTTGAAAGCCATTCGAGCTCTGAACACAGAAGCGAAAGACTGGAGACGGCACCTGGACAAGTTCTTACTGCACTACAGGAGCACCCCACGACCCCACGTACTATGACAGGAGAGACTCCAGCCAAGCTTCTTATGGGTAGAGATCTAAAAGTAAAGGTACCACAACTGCAACACAGCGAAGAGAATCAGAATTGGGAGGCGGCACGGCAAAAGGATCAGATGGAGAAATACAAACTGAAGCT
>JACEEZ010005617.1:58118-78118 GCA_016584305.1 Chionoecetes opilio | reverse complement strand
GAGCGCGTCACGAGCGTCACGATCGGTCACGATGGACCCATAACCAGGACCATGACGGCGCTGCGCACTGCATTGTTGGCGCGTTCGTGGTTCCATTATGGAATGTGTGAAGGGGGCTTAAGGTTGGTCTTGCGGCACTGCTGGAAATAGTGAAGTTGTCCCGCGAAGAAATCGGCGAAAAGAAAACCGCCTCCAGTCTCCCCTTGTTCGTCGCCTTGCCTCGTCACTCGCCATGGTTCTTGTCTCTGTTTTTATTATTGCCTGTGTCCTTTCTCATTCTCCTCCTCCTCCTCCACCTCCTCCTCCTCTTCTTTGTCCCTTTCTTCCTCGTTCTCTTAATAATATCTTTCATCTTTGTTCTTGTACTTTATCTTAGTTTTTTTTCTTCAATGTATCGCATTATTCTTCCTGAGTAGCCATGTCTCAACCTGTAACAGTTCTTGCCATGTCCACGAGAGGGATTGCCACGGTGTGTTTCTCCGCATCCTCGTCTGACAGAGAAAGACAATGATTTCATGTTCACTTTCCTCCTGTTTACTCCTTTTTTTCTGTTTGCTTTGTAATCCGTGACGTTAATTTGACGTTTGGTGGTGTGTGGCTGTTCTTTGTTTCGTATTTTTGGTCAGTCAATTTTTCTCTCTCTCTCTCTCTCTCTCTCTCTCTCTCTCTCTCTCTCTCTCTCTCTCTCTCTCTCTCTCTCTCTCTCTCTCTCTCTTTTGTTCTAGCCTCGCCCACTGCCTCTTCCAATCCGTCCGTGTCCGAATATGTGAAATAAAAAGAAAACAATAAGAGGATTCGAACTCTTGTTGGTGTTGCTTTAACAGATAAAGTCTAATATTTAAAAAAGAAGGGAGACTTGTACAGAGAGAGAGAGAGAGAGAGAGAGAGAGAGAGAGAGATAATGGTTATGATGATCATAACGATGATGACAATAGCCTGAACAACGTGTGTGTGTGTGTGTGTGTGTTGTGTGTGTGTGTGTGTGTGTGTGTCAATGTATGTAGTACGATGAAAAAAAACCCAGTCTGTTACTTCACCTCCTAAATTAATAGGAACAATACCAATTCTTTACCATTAATCACCCCCTTCCTTTCCTTCCTTCCTTCCTGATAGATAGATAGATAGATATATATGTAAGTAGATGAATATGTATAGAAAGATAACTATGGAAGAAGATTAGAGAAAACAAAATGAGTTTTCCAAAATGGAAAATTGGAAAAAAATTATATCACATAAATGTTACAGCTACAGAGAGAGAGAGAGAGAGAGAGAGAGAGAGAGAGAGAGAGAGAGAGAGAGAGAGAGAGAGAGAGAGAGAGAGAGAGAGAGAGAGAGAGTGCGGGGGGATGATGTTTGTAGATGATGATACAAAGCTGAGGGAAAACATGTAAAGTTTTTTTAAGTAATTCATTTATGAAGCAGCAGAGACAAGCCAGTCTGTTATCAAGCCTTGTCACGAGGCTTCCAAGAACACTATATAATGGCTGTAACACCTTATATGTTTAGGTTTCGCTCGTAGCTCGATCGGTCTGGCACTGGCCCGTAACGATCAGGAAACGGGTTCGAACCTTCATATAGGTTGACTTGAGTCTTTAAAGTAATCGTCCAGACCATTTCATCATTCCTGATTTGATGTAGGTAGAGTATAGCCATTATCGAGTGTATCAACAATATGTTGTCACTTCTTCCATCCAGTCAGCCGTTTTTGAATAATCCGCAATCAAAATCTGTAAATTCCCCGAGCTTCGAAAACGCTCATGGCAACTGGCAGACGATGCGCCACGGCTCGATGACGTAGCAAAAGGGAGGCTCCTCTTTCCGCGCTGCTGTGTGTGTGTGTAGTAGTGTTTGTGTGTGTGTGTGTGTGTAGTAGTGTTTGTGTGTGTGTGTGTAGTAGTGTTTGTGTGTGTGTATGTGTGTGTTTGTGTGTGTGTGTGTGTGTGTGTGCGTAGTAGTGTTTGTGTGTGTGTGTGTGTGTGTGCGTAGTAGTGTGTGTGTGTGCGTAGTAGTGTGTGTGTGTGTGTATGTAGTAGTGTTTGTGTGTGTGTGTAGTAGTGTTTGTGTGTGTGTAGTACTGTTTGTGTGTGTGTAGTAGTGTTTGTGTGTGTGTAGTAGTGTTTGTGTGTGTGTAGTAGTGTTTGTGTGTGTGTGTAGTAGTGTTTGTGTGTGTGTGTGGTAGTGTTTGTGTGTGTGTGTAGTAGTGTTTGTGTGTGTAAGTAGTGTGTGTGTGTGTGTGTGTGTGTGTGAGTGTGTGTGTGTGTGTGTGGTAGTGTTTGTGTGTGTGTGTTTGTGTTTGTGTGTGTGCGTAGTAGTGTTTGTGTGTTGTGTGTGTGTGTGTGTGTGTGTAGTAGTAGTGTTTGTTTGTGTGTGTGTGTGTAGTAATGTTTGTGTGTGTTGTGTAGTAGTGTTTGTGTTTGTGTGTGTGTGTAGTAGTGTTTGTGTTTGTGTGTAGTAGTGTGTGGTGTGTGTGTGTGTGTGCGTAGTAGTGTGTGTGTGTGTGTAGTAGTGCTTGTGTGTGTGTGTAGTAGTGTTTGTGTGTGTGTAGTAGTGTTTGTGTGTGTAGTAGTGTTTGTGTGTGTGTGTGTGTAGTAGTGTTTGTGTGTGTGTGTGTGTGTGTGTGTAGTAGTGTGTGTGTGTGTGTGTGTGTGTGTGTGTAGTAGTGTTTGTGTGTGTGTAGTAGTGTTTGTGTGTGTGTGTAGTAGTGTTTGTGTGTGTGTGTAGAAGTGTTTGTGTGTGTAGTAGTATTGAACCTCAGCAGGCTCCGCTAACACCTGTTCATCCACCTCGTACTCTGGCTCAAACATATAGGGTTGGGCTCCCATCACAATCTGGTTCGTTTTCCTCATATACGCGAGCAGGGTCATTTAGTTCGGTCTCAGATTAAGCATCGTACTCTAGATCTATCACAGCGACAGATCCACTGTCTGACACCGAAGTACAATCGCTCATCATAACATTTGCCGACAGGTCTCACAGAGGCAGACGAGTGTTGTTTACATTGGAGCGTCCCTTTTCTGACGTCATCAATAACATGCGTAGCCCTGTTGGAGGGAAGAAACTTTTTTTCGGGCGCTTTTTACAAATGTCGTGTTTTTACGGAAATAAGGCCTGGAAATAAATTATTTTTGGTGGATTAGGTGTTTTGAATGTACATTCAACATAATTAGGCAAAAAAAATTTGGGTCTGGACGATTACTTTGAGTGCTGCTGAGTCACGTGGGTACGTACTAGCGTATTATATTTTATGTAATTAAACTTGTGATAATATTTGTAATAAAAATATCTTGAGCTAGTAAGAATGGCATATTTATTTGATAGATAGTTATAAACCGATGGATATTTGATATAGTCAGGTCGAGTCCTCACTACTCCCGGGGATTTTTCACTGAAAAAATCGGGCGGTTACTGTCCCCCATGAGTAAAGGGATGGGGGTGTTTTGTATGTGAGGTCCCAGCATTACCCTGAGATTGGTAATAATGAGCTCCGAGCTCACTCCGGAAGGGTGAAACTGGCGATCGCGAGTCCGACTCATGTGGACCATGGGTGAATAACACACACACACACACACACAACTAGGTCTTAGGGAGATAGTAACTAGGTCTTAGGATAAAACTAGGTTTTTTCTCTTAGGAAGAGAGATACAGATCAAATATAATAAGAGGAAAAACTGCTAACAGACAAGTAAAGAGCGGTTAGGTTGGTCTTGCGACACTGCTGGAAATAGTGAAGTGTCCCGCGAAGAAAACGGCGAAAAGAAAACCGCCTCCAGTCTCCCCTTGTCGTCGCCTTGCCTCGTCACTCGCCATGTTTCTTCTAGTCTCTTGTTTTTATTATTGCCTGTGTCCTACCTCGCTCTCCTCCTCCGCCTCCTCCTCCTCCTACTCCTCCTCCACTTCTTTGTCCCTTTCTTCCTCATTCTCTTAATAATACCTCTCATCTTTGTTCTTCTACTTTATCTTAGTTTTTTTTCAATGTATCTTATTATTCTTCCTGAGTAGCCATGTCCTAACCAAAGTCGAAGGAAGTCGAAGGAGAGGAAGTTGGTTCACGCGCAGGGGTGTGACGACACGCTGTCTCAGAACGTCACGCAATCTCAGAAAACGGAACAATTAACGGGGAAACTTGTATTTTCATCCCTTTTTTTTCACTATTGAACACCCGTCACATTGTTTATTATTTAATATCATATTGGGTGTTACTATAGTGAAAATGTCCTGGTAGACCATACGCTATAGTAGCACTTCACATTGTTTATTTTATATGAAGTAATGTTGTCCTTATAAGTTACTAGCCGCAAAGCCGCCCTCCGGGCGGACTTTTTGGCTAGCTCCTGCGGAGGGCTATTAGTGGTGGGCCTTCGGCCCACCACCTGTGTTTGGTGGGCCGAAGGCCCACCAAACACGGACTCTCCAGATAGCCCCTTCTAACTTTCCTGAAATCACGGATGTAGAAATGTATGTATTACCCCCACCCATTCACTCACCCATTACCCATCACCCCCCACCCATTCACTCACCCATTACCCATCACCCCCCACCCATTCACTCACCCATCACCCCCCACCCATTCACTCACCCATTACCCATCACCCCCCACCTATTCCCTCACCCATCACCCATCATCCCCAACCCATCACCCCCCACCCATTCACTCACCCATCACCCCACACCCATTACCCATCACCCCACCCATTCACTCACCCATTACCCATCACCCTACATCAAGGTTTCCTCAATTCTCGCAACCCACTTTTTTTTCACAATTATCGCTAATAGGCTGCTAAAAAAATAATAAAAAGTGATCGGATCATCTCATAATTGGGCTTAAAACCTTCCCCTGGTCAACCCGGTTCCAAAAATGTGCCATATGAGGTGATTGCGCCACGGGGGGCGGAACCTATACCAGACACACACACACACACACACACACACAGACAGACACACTTTCGCTTATATTTACCATTACCCATCACCCCCCACCTATTCCCTCACCCATCACCCATCACCCCCAACCCATCACCCCCACCCATTCACTCACCCATCACTCCACACCCATTACCCATCACCCCACCCATTCACTCACCCATTACCATCACCCTACATCAAGGTTTCCTCAATTCTCACAACCCACTTCGCTAATAGGCTGCTAAAAAAAAAAAAAAAAAAAAAAATGATCGGATCATCTCATAATTGGGCTTAAAACCTTCCCCTGGTCAACCCGATTCCAAAAATGTGCCATATGAGTTGATTGCGCCACAGGGGGCGGAACCTATACCAGACACACACACACACAGACAGACAGACAGACAGACAGACACACTTTTGCTTATATTATTATAGATTACCCATCACCCCCCACCTATTCCCTCACCCATCACCCATCACCCCCAACCCATCACCCCCCACCCATTCACTCACCCATCACCCCACACCCATTACCCATCACCCCACCCATTCACTCACCCATCACCCTACATCAAGGCTTCCTCAATTCTCGCAACCTACTTTTGTTTTCACAATTCTCGCTAATAGGCTGCTAAAAAAAAAAAAAAAAAAAAAAAAGTGATCGGATCATCTCATAAGTGGGCTTATGACCTTCCCCTGGTCAACCTGATTCCAAAAATGTGCCATATGAGGTGTTTGCGCCACGGGGGGCGGAACCTATACCACACACACACACACACACACACACACACACACACACACACACACAGACAGACAGACACACTTTCGCTTATATTATTATAGATAGGCGTACCATAAAAAAATAGTATAGTTTACGTAAAAATAATGGCGTTTTCTCTAATAAATTTACGTTTCTTTAAAAAAATTTAAGGTACACTATTTTAATTACATCAAAAAATAGGTGTCTTGCACGTGACGTCACAGCCCTCGCTGTGCAGGCGAAAAGCGCGGGAAATGCGAGCTGGAGGACCAACAAACTCCACTTGCCGCCCGTGTTTGCCAGCTTAATGGTAATTTTCCCCTACTAAATATATGTTTATCAGTATAAAAGATATACTGTTATCTTCGGAAATGTTTGTTCTATAATATTATCAAATAAAAAAGCGTTAAAACACACTAAAAAACTCCCCTTATGAGTTTTTCAAAAAATTGGCATGTTCCATCCTGGGCCACCTCCCCTTTTCCCCAATCCCCCGGGTGTCCGTTTCACTGATTTTAATAACATGGATCGCGGAGGCCGGGCTCAGCACGGGGTTCCACTTTTCCGCCATCTTGCCCCAAACCCAAAGCAACCTTTTTTCTGGGGCCCTCGCTTGGGCTGTCACTGATCTATTTTTAAACATGGATCGGGGAAATCGGGGCTGGGTTTGGGGGCCCAAATCCTGAATTTCACCCACCACCCCCTCCGCCATTTTGCCATACCAAAAAAAATACAGGGGGCCGGGCCCCAAACCCAGGGGGGCCGGGGTTTTTGGCTGCTGGCATGTGTTTTGTTTAAAATTTTAACCCTACTATTTATTTAAACACCTCCCCCTACTACTACTACTATTTACCACCTACTACTACTATTTACCACCTAAAACTACTTTAAACACCTACTACACTACTCCCAAAAACCCCACCTATTTTCATGGGTCAAACCCTTTCCCAAAGTCTTTTATTTACGGTGAAAACCCAACAACAGGTGTGTTGCAGGGGGTACGGGTGTGTAGTGACAGATTGTTGCGGGGCCTTTCCCGGGTGTGTTGCCCGGGTTTTTCTTGCGAGCCGTCGGGTTGTAGTGACAGGGTGTTTTGGGCGGGGCCGTCCGGTTGTTTTGCGAGCCTTTTCAGGGGTGTTTGACGGGTGCCCTTCGAGGCCGTGGGGTTGTTATTTGGGGACAGTTGTTTTTGGTCAAAGGGCCGTACAGGTGTGTATGACAGTTTTTTTGGGGCGGGGGCCCAAAGGGTTTGGTATTACAGGTGTGGGTGTAGGGATTAAAGCGAGGGGGTAAGAGTTCGGATTAGCCCCGAGTGTTGGGTGTGCCCCTGACCAAAAGACGAACGCGCATTCTCGTCCACTAAAGGGGCTTTCCCCCGAAACCCCCCGCCCCCGGGGGTTAGGGGCGGGGGCCCAGGGGTTTCCTAAACTACTCTCGGGGATTACAGGAAGTTTAAAGGGGAATAAAAAACCCTTTGGGGCCTAGTCAAAAACCCTTTCTTAATTAGGAAATTTTTGAATTGAAAGAAAGTTATTTTTTCCGTCCCCTAAAATTTTGAGAAATTTTTTCGGTCCCCTACCGGGGTTGTCGTTTCGAAACTCAAAGTAGCCCCAATTTTAAACCCTCGGGAGGGTGAGTGTACAAACGACTAGGGTTTTTTCAATAGATTTACAAAAAATTTTGGTAAAAGGGACGGGGAATTTTTTCGGGGTGGGGTTTTTCCAAAAGAAAAACCAACAAAAATTTTTTCCCCTTTGGGCCTACAATAGGGGCTTTTTGGGCTTTTAAATAGTTTTTTTTTTTGGGGGCCAAACCCCCCCCCCCCCCCCAAAAAAAAAAATTTAATAATAAGAAACCTCCCCTAACCTTATAGTTTTTAAATTAAAAACCTAAACCAAACGCTTATGGTTTTTTAAATGAAACCTAACCTGCAAAACCCTTTAAAAGGGTTTTTTTTAATAAACCAAACCCAAAAAAACCCTTTTTATGGGTTTTTTAATGAAACCAAACCTAAAACCTTAAAATTGGGTTTTAAAAATTTTTTGGGAAATTTTCCTTAAACCAAATTCAAAACCTTTAAAAGGGTTTTAATGAAACCAAACCCAACCTTTTTGGTTTTTTAATGAAACCTCCCTAACTTTAACCCCCAAAGTTTTCTTTTTTTTTTTTTTTTTTTTTCCGGCAAAAAAAAGCTATCCCCCTTAAAAAAGCACCGCTTTTTTGAAGGGGCTATGAAAAATTTGCATCAAACCCGAAACTAAAGGTTGAAATGCTTTTTTGGCTCATCAAAACAGCCCCGTTTTAAATTTTTGGGTTGAGCAGCCCCTTGAAATCTGCTCAGTGACGAAAAGTCCCCTTTGAAATCCCGGGCTTTGTGGTCACCTCTTTTGTTCCCCCCTGCTTCCTTTTTCCCCACTAATTGCAAACCCCTTAAAAAAACAAAAAAATACATTTTTAATCTATTTTTAACCTATAAAAAAAAAAGTTTTTCCCAAATTTTTCCACCAAATCTTTTTTTAAACTATAGGGGATGACTGGAGGGGGTAGATGGTTTAAGAGGGGAAAGGGGCCCTTGGGTGGGGAGGGGGGTGGGGGTTTTGGTGTTTTGGTGTGTGTGTGGGGGGGTGTGGGTGTCGGGGGTGTGTGGGGGGGGTGGTGGGTGTGTGTGTGGGTGTGGGGGGGTGTGGGGTTTGTGGTTTTTTTTGGGGGTTTTCCTGGTGGGGGGTTTGGGGGTTTTGGGGTTTGGGTGGTGTGTGGGGGGGGGGGTTTTTTTTGGTTTGTGTGTGTTGTGTGTGGGGGGTGTGTTTTGGGGGTTTTCGGGGTTGTGTTTCTGGTGTTTACCACAAAAAAAAAAGATTTGCCACTTCCGGTTTCCGGGGCTGTTTGTACAGGACATGGGCAGCAAAATTTTGGCATGGACGAGCTAACAAAACCAGACAGCAACGCGAGCCGCAGAAACTGGGCTTTTTTTTGGGTTTTGGGCAAAAAGGCGGACATTTGGGGAACCCAGGGGCTGAGCCGGGTTTTCCGCCCCCATTTTTTTTATAATCAGGGGTTTTGCTTTTCTGGCTTTTTTAATCCCCTTTCGTCATCCCAAGCTGTGTTTTGCTCCCCTGGCTGTTTTTTTTCGCCTCTCATCCCAAAGCTGTGCGGGCTTTTTCCCTGTAAAAACAGCCCCGGGGGCCGGGAAGGGGAAAAATCTTTCCACCTGTGATAACACCACACACACACACACGCACCCCCCCCAACACCCCCCACACCACACCACAAAACCCACCCACCCATACACCCCCCCCCCACACACCCACCCCACACCACCCACAAACAAAACCCCACACACCCACCCAAAACACCCACCCACACCCACACACACACCCACACCCACACACACCCAGACCCCAAACCACACCCACACCCCCACCACACCACACCACACCCAAAAACCCACCCCCACCCACCCATCCCCCTTTTAACCCCATCTCCCCCACCCCAGCCCTCCACCTACTATTAAAAAAAAAAATGGTGGTTTGGGTTATTTTTTTTTATATAATAGATATAAAATAAAATTTTTAAATTTTTTTTTTATATTTTTTTAACAAGTAGGGGGGAAGGGGAAAGCGACCTGAGTGCGGTTATGATACAAATGATCATCCCTTTCCCTTTAAATAAGGGGTTGGCTTGTTTTAAGGGAGATAGTTTTATTTTGCGAGAAAAAAAAGAAAAAAAAAAGTAAACCCTTGGGGGGTTTAAAAAAGTTGGGTTTTAAGGTTTTCATTACAACCTATAAGGTTGGGTTTAGGTTTCTTTAAAAACCCTTTAAAGGGGTTTGGGGTTGGTTTTTCAATAAAAACCTTTAAAGGTTTAGGTTATTTTTTCTTTAAAAATTTTTTAAGGTTGGGTTTGGGTTTTTTCTTTAAAAACCTAAAAGGTTTTTAGGGAAGGTTTCATTAATATTTTTATTTTTTTTTTGGGGGGGGGGGGGTTTTGCCAAAATAAACTACCCCTTTTGGGAAAACAAGCCCTTTGTATTTCAAGAAAAAAATTTTTGATGTCTCTAAAAAACCGACCGCAAAAATTTCCTCTCCATTATTCCCAAAATTGTTTCGTATTTTTATATAAAAAAAACCATGGGTCTTTTTCGAAACACTCGGGCTCGGGTTTTAATTTGGACTACTATTTTTTAAAAAACGACCCGGGTATGAAACAAATATTTCAAAATCAGTGTACGAAACTAACTTTTTTAAATTTAATTTTACCCTAATTAAAAAAGGGGTTTTTTTTGATTACCCAAAAGGTTTTTTGTTTCCCTTTTTAAACTTCCGGGAATCCCCGGGAGAGTACTTCTATGGCCCCACTGGGGCCCGCGCCTTTAACCCGGGGTTGGGCGGGGGGTACGGCCCTGGTGCCGTTATAGTGGACGAGAACTCCCGCGTTCGCTCATTGGGTTCAACACCAAACACTCAAAGGCTAACCTGCACTCTTACCTTTTCTCGTTTTTACCACATACACCAAAACCTGTCACTACACACCGGTACGGCCCTCCCCAACACACCTGTCCTACCACCGAAAACGGCCTCGCAACACACCTGCCCCCTACACACCTGTACCCCCTCGCAGACACCTTTCCCTACACCCTGTCCCGGCCTCGCAAAACATTTTTCACTACACCCTGTACGGCTCGAAACACCCCTGCCCAATATCACCTGTACGGCCTCCCCAAGACACCTGTCACTACCCCCCTGTACGGCCTCGAAACACCCCTTTCCCACTCCCACCCCTCCCGGCCTCCCCAACAAACCTGTCCTCACACCGGGAAAGGGGCCTCCAACACCCTTTTTGTTTTGGGGTATCACCGAAAATAAATGATTTGGGAAAGGTTTTCACGTTGAAACAGGTTGGAATTTTTTAATAGTGGGAAAGTAGGGGGTTAATAGAAATTTTTTAGGGGGTAAAAAGGGGTATTAGGGGGAAATAGTTTTGGGTATATTTAGGTTTTTTAATAGTAGTAGTAGGTGGTTTATATGGCTATCACATCCCCGCACCCAAACACCCAGCCCTCCCGGGGGCCGGGCCCTTTTTTTTGTTTTGGTTATGACAAATGGGGGCTGGTGACTTCATTTTTCTCCCCACAGCTTTGCCCGACCGCGACCCATTTAATAGATCAGTGGTCCGATTTTTTAAAAAATTTAAAAAAGGAAAAGATAGTAAGGGGTTTCCCCCCCCCCCCAAAACTGGGGCCCATCCTTTTTTTTGACTGCAAAAGATTTCTTGTTCATTAATTTTTTGGTTGTTGTTGTTTTTTGTTGTTTTTTTGGCTTTTTTGAGGTTGTTTGTTTTGGGCTTTATTTTTAAAAGGGTCTAATTTTTAAAAAAAGAAGGAGTTTTAACTTGTGCGAGAGAAGAGAAAGAAGAGAGTTTTTAGACAGCAGAAAATGTTAGGATAAATTTTGGCGATGCCAATACCCTAAACAGGTGTGTGTGTGTGTGTGTTGTGGGGGTGTCAAAAAATGAAACGTGAAAAAACCCCAGCCTTTTTACTTCACCTAAACCCGTGGGGGAACAAAAACCAACCCTTTAAAATTAATCCCCCCTTCCCCTTTCCCTTTCCCTTTCCCACCCTTAGATAGTTTAGATAGCAAAATAATAATTGTAATAGGTTTGTTTATAAAGTTTCAAATAAAAAAAACAGCGACACCCAAAATAAATTTGAAAATAGAACAAATAAATATCAGTAATAAAACCTGCAGAAGAAAAGAGAGAGAGTAGAGAGAGAAAAAAGAGAGAGAGAGAAGTGGGAGAGAAGAGGGGAGAGAGAGAGAGGGAGAGAGGGGAGGGGTGAGGTTTTGAAATACATGTTTTTTTTAAAAGCCGGGGGGAAAACAATGTATGTTTTTTTAAGTAATTCATTCTTTAAATTTAAACCCTCAGAGGTAAGCCAGTAATTTTTCGGGCCCTTGGGTTCAGAAAATTTCCCAAGAACACAAATAAAGGGCTATAACCCCCTGGGCCCTTTTGGGATTTCGCTCGGTTCATTAAACCGTCAGGGTGGCTGGGTTTTGGTAAAGCCCCGTAGTTTGCGAAATAAAAGCCCCCGGCTTTCGCCAGGGGTTCGAGTCCACCAATTTTCGTCCGGGCGTGGGGCGCTTTGTTTGCCAATAACCTTGTAGTTGGTACTTGAAAAGGCCCCCTAGATGGGATCAAAGTATATCTGGGCTCATTCGGTTATCACTGACTCTTAACGAATATTTTTTTGGTTTTGCGTTTTTGGTTTGGTTGATTTTCCCGGGTAAAATTGGGGGTTTTATCTGTGAGGGGGCCCACGGGAAACCTCTTGCCCATCTATCTGACAAAAAATTTTGTGTAATATTTGAAATTTGAATAGGGTTTTTAAATTTAAAAACAAAGAGTTTTAAAAATAGAAAAAATAAAATAAAAAAATTTAAGAAAACCCCAAGTGAAGTTTTTTTTTGGGGAAATTGGGTTGGGTTAGGATGTTTTTTCATTACACGGGGGGAAAATTTTGAAAAAAAAAATTGTTGAGTTGTTTTTTGAGCTTTTTTAAACAAAAATTGGGCATCTGATTCCAATCTGTAGTCATTTTTTTTCTAGCAAGGAAAGTTTTTTTCCCCCACTTCCCCTCCAATAGCAAAATTCCACTTGTGACTTATTAAAACTTTTTTTGGGGTTTGGGGGCAATTTTTTGGGGCGTCCCTTTTTGGGCCATTGGGGTTCTGCCCTTCGTGAAGAATATGGGATGTAAAAAGAGCCCTTTGGGGTTTTTTTGGGAAATTTTGACAAACCCCTTTGGATCACCCTGTGTTCCTTTAAAAGGGTGTTTTTCCTTCTTGGTCAACAACGGGGAAATACAAAAAATTATCCCGGGGCCTTTCCCTCTGTAGGGGGGATAGCAGACCCCCTTCCAAAAGGAAGAACTTTGGGGTTTCAGCCCAAATTTGGGCCTCCGGATTTTGTTTTAAAACCTGGGACCCCAAACTTGTCCCATGGGGGCCCCACTTGTTGACGGGAAAAAAATATTTTCCCAAACCTCTGCACATAAAACTAGTCTCCTAAAACTTTGAAAAACTTTGGGAAACTGATAGGGGCCTTTTTTTAAATTAACTCATTTTGGAAATTCCGGGAAAACTGTCAATTGGAAAAACCCCCAAGGGGCCGGTGTGTTTGATGGCCCCAAATTTCCCGACAGCTCATAAAAGATAACATTTTCAAGGGTACTATGTCAACCTTAAAAAGAATGTTTGGGCTATCATTCAAGAACTCGTCAAAAATTTTTTTGGAAAAAAACCCCCCCCCCCCGTGAAAGAAATTAAAAACAAAAATTGTTCGAAACTATTGGAGGTAAAAAGCGCTTGGTTGGAACATGAGAAATTAAAAGTTTTTTTTTTGGGCATACCATTTTTGCCAATTTTCCCGGGAAAATTTTGGGGTGCGGCTGCGACGACCCCGGGTAACGTTTAAAACCAAGTTTAAAGGGTTTTTTGGGAAAAACCTTTACCAGGGAAAGGGGGGAAAATTGGGCCTTGAGGGTGACTATTTTTTGGACATAAAACGCGATAGCCCCCCAAGTTAAAACACCCCAAACCAAAGCTAAAACGAAAATTTTTTCCCCTTAACCTGCACACAATTAAAACCCTTTACCCTTTTCTAAAACATGAAAATTTTAAAATAAACTTCTTTTTCATCCTATTTTTTTTAAATTTTTATTATATTTAACTTTGCAATTTTTTTTTTAAAAAAATCACTGTTCGTTTTTTACTTTTTTTTTCCAAATATTTTTTAAAAAACAAAAACCCTTACATTTAAAAAATTTTACGTGATAAAAAAACCCCTGAGATCATTTTTTGGTTAAAGCCCCAAAAAATTACTTAATAACAATTTTCAGCCTAACCCAAAAAAATTTTGGGGTTCCCCAGTGTAATTTTTAAATTTTAATTAAGATAACCCGGGGAAATTTAACCCCAAAACCCCCCCGAAACGGGTGTCCCGGGGACGACTTGTGCAGTACCCGGGCCCCAAAAACTGTTTCCTCTCAAAAAAGTTGCTGGGGCTCTGGGGACAGAGAAACGGAATTTTTTTACTGCAGTATGCGCACGAGGCAATGAGTTTGTTCAGTAAAAATGCCTTTGAGAGAAATGGGCGGGCTACTCTTTTAAAGGGGTAAGGGGGAGGTGTTTTCGCGGGCCCAATGGCTTTTGGCTACCACAAACCTTTCCTCATCCCATATTTTTAACTAATTCGGCTAACTTTTAAATTTATTTCATGTTTGTTTGTGTAATATTATTTTCCTTTTTTATTTTTTTTTCCTTTTTTTTTGAAAAGTTTTTTTGTTTGGGAAAAAAATATTCGCATTTCCAAAAACAAACGAGGGGGAGTGGAATGCGAATGCAAATGCAAAATAAAAAAATTTTGCGATATTCAGAAATCGTAAAGCGAATGCAAATATTGGGTTCCATCCTAAAATGGTTATTATACAGTATAATTAAAAATGGAAATTTTGGGAAATTAATTTAGGGAAAATTTTTAAGTAAATTTAGGGGGGCGTAGCAATTTGGTTGGGCGTCCCCGGTGGGGGCTTTCTCGAAACCCGAGTTCGACCCCGACAGTTCATTGGGGAAATACCCGGGGGCGGGGTCGCCCCCGGCCCACCCTACACCCACTCCCGGGGGTCACCACGCGCGAGTTCCCATGCAGGCTCCTTTCCCATACCAAGCACTCTTGACAAGAAACATCAACTTGCCCCAGCCACGAGCCTTGTGGGCGCCCCCTTGGCCTCCTCCACGCCGATTGTCCTCTTACAGATACACCCGATGGGAAGGATCGGTTTCAGAATAGCGTGCCACATGCCCATATAGCCGAAGTTGGCGCTGACGGACTATGCAGGTAATAGGTCTCGATTCAGTCTCACGGTGCAATCGCTGATTTGACACGTAATCATCCCAGCGATACCCCATGATTCTGCGAAGACACTTATTACCAAAGGCATTGATTCGTCTCTTCAAGTCACTATTTAGTGTACATGTCTCACAACCATAGAGTAAGACAGGGATCACAAGCGACTTGAAGATCCGGATCTTTGTCCTTCTGCACAGGTACCGACAACGCCAAGATCCCGAATGAGACCCATAAATCCACTTAAAATATTTCTGTACCGCCGAGTGACCCAAGAACACCCACATGTCCTGCCCATTAACTCTACCTTCGATTGCGAGTGTATCGGAAGACACAGGGGGGCAGCATGAGCCTCTCTCTAATCACAGGCGTCACTATAAAAATCCTGCCTGCGCCACCACGGGTGAGGGCCAACCATCACAGCCCTCAAGTGAGCTTCTAAGTGAGCCCTCCTACCATCCCCTGGAGGTCACTGCCTACAGGCGCTATAGGCCAAGATATAAAAAAAAAAAAAATAAAAAAAAAAAAAAGTATGTATTGGGATATGATAAATGAACATTCCCAGTGGTATTAACTAACCATTTGCACCTTATATTATCATCACCTTAATTAGAACGACCGGTCATTATAGCCGTCGTCATAATATTTGCTCCTATACTATGTGGACACGTAGTCTAGGTATTCGGGGGCGGAACCTGCCGCCTGCTTGGAGAGTCGGTACACTCCTGACCCTCGTGAAACAACATCTCTTGCTAATATATATATATATATATATATATATATATATATATATATATATAATATATATATATATTATATATTATATATATATATATATATATATATATATACACGTGCATTTGTATATATATACTAGGTACACACCCGTTTTTCTGGCAGGACAACATATCTTGCTTATCTTCTCTGATTAAGTCTAGAAGATATGTATATACACTTTTGTATATATATATATATATATATATATATATATAATATATATTATATTATATTATTATATATATATATTATGTGTATAATATTATTGTAATACTATATATATATATATATTATATATATATATATAATATTATATATTATATTATATATATATATATATATTATAAGTGGTAAACAATAGGACGTGTTAAATTCAACACAGTGATTATATCCGCGTCAAGCTATTGGTTTGATAAACCCGCCTGACTCCACCACGGAACACTCAGCTCTGCCCTTCACCGCCGGCCTGATCACGGCCTGGACACTCCGAACGTCCGAGCAGGCAATATTGATAAGCCTTCAACCCAATTCAACCCTTTTATCCCCCGATATGTGTCTTAGTTAGTACTGGCTGGGGTATTTTGTCGGGATGAGATAGACAATAGGTTTTTTGAAGGTAAGAACTTCAATTAAATAAATGTTTGTGACATAAGATTTCCACACATGTTGCTTTTATGGTATTGTCCAAAAGATGCTTTCTTGAAACATGCTCCATTTATTTCATAAGTTTTAGTTAGAGAGAGGGAAGAAAAAAAACTAGAAAGGGAGGGAGAGAGAGGATGGAAAGGGAAGGAAAGTTTTGCTGTTATGTGTGTGTGTGTGTGCGCGTGTGTAATCATCTAGTTGTATTCATCTAGTTGTATTTTACAGGGCCTGAGCCCTGTGTGTGTGTGTGTGTGTGTGTGTGTGTGTGTGTGTGTGTGTGTGTGTGTGTGTGTGTGTGTGTGTGTGTGTGTGTGTGTGTGTGTGTTTGTGTGTGGTGTGTGTGTGTGTGTGTGTGTTGTGTGTGTGTGTGTGTGTTGGTGTTGTGTGTGTGTGTGTGTGTGTGTGTGTGTGTGTGTGTGTGTGTGTGTGTGTGTGTGTGTAATGCCCGGAAATTCGGAAGAGACAGGATGGAAATTCCTATCATACAATTCCCGGGTTATGTATTTAAGAAGGAAAAAGGTTTCAATAATCATATGTTGTTCTGGGGCAAGTTGTCACCTAGGCCAGCATATGGAGGAACAGGGTATTCCTATTATATTAAGGTCAATCCAATCTTTTCTTGTTCTCGTAAAATTTATCTTCTTTCTTTCTTCTCCCACTTCTATCTCCCCCCCCCCCCACCTCCCTCCCCCATACACTCAGGATACGAGTCCAAATACGTGGGACATTTATTTCGCGATCGTCGATAACTGGTAGATTCAAAACTTTTCATCCTCCCCTTACCCTCCTGACAGATCAAGGAACACTCTTAGATTCTTAATGTCCTTCAAAATAGACACAATAGTGACAGATCACGTTTAGAATGGGGTGGGTTAGTCGAGTTATTCGCTAAATTGAAAGTTGACCAAATTTCTATTCCGACTCCGATACCTCATCACTCGGTAAAAACACGTTCGTATGCTGTCCAAAAAGGAGAACACCTCTCCCCGAATATTAGACTAAATGTATTAAATTCTTCTATATCAAAGTAAAAGAACTATTATAGGCAGCCATTTCATATGCATACTTGCTTCATTAGTTAATTAGAGTCATTCGAGGTCGGATACTCCCTTCAGGGGAAGCCGTTCATAAGGATCCGAACATTCCTTTTTTCCCGCTTCTCCCAAATTTGCCGTGGCATACCATGAGGACATTAGTCATCTCTCTACTCCCTTCAAGGTAAGACGTCCATTAACTCTCTTCCATCTTCCCCCTTTGTTACAGTGTATCTATCTATATATCCATATATAGGTACAGTTGCTTAGTTTTCATTAACGCATAGGAGGCCTGGCCTGTCCTTATAAGTGTTATTAAAGAGTCATCTCTCTACTCCCTTCAAGGTTCCGGCGAATGTCTCAGTCTGGAGAAAAACCACGCCACATGGTTTAGTGAACGCGAACAACATCATTACTCTTACATTTCCCCCCCCCCCCCTTATATTTTCCATGTATGCCTACGGTGTTCAGCTTGTGTATACGTAGATGGTAGTTCTAAGAATATAATTCAGTGAGGTAGGTTATGCTCTG
Source organism: Chionoecetes opilio (assembly GCA_016584305.1). Classification (NCBI taxonomy): domain Eukaryota; kingdom Metazoa; phylum Arthropoda; class Malacostraca; order Decapoda; family Majidae; genus Chionoecetes; species Chionoecetes opilio. The sequence continues at coordinate 60,559 of JACEEZ010005617.1, read as the reverse complement.
TAGAGCTTTCCTGTGCCGAATTAGAGTTTATATATATACCTAAGGTCTCAAATTAGAGAAATGATATTTCATGATGAATAAACCGGATGATGTTTAAAATATAGCTTCTTGTGTTTATTGCAAAACCCTAGGTGATTATTCCCTTGTTATGGAAATACTTCCCCAAGTCTCAAGAAGAGTCTCAGCCTCATTCGGTGTAATACTAAGTATCCACCCCGACTACCAAATAATTCTCATATATTAAAACGTGTTCAGGGAGTAAACCATAGAACTACTCACCTGAGCTGGTGGCAGCATTTTCCCCTATTAACCCTAAGTCCTTCCCAATTCAGTTGTGATGAGGAGGTTTTATTAGTCAATGAAGTATTCTAACAAAGTAATGTCATTCATATAAAGGTGTCAGTAACATATAGAAAACCCTGGCATCACATGTGTGTGTGTGTGTCCTCTTTTCTTCTCAACACTAAGAACTCGTAAGTTTATCCCAGCGAAGACTTTTAAGAGTTGACTTTATGAAATTTTATGCAAGAAGAATTTTGGGAGGTTTCGACACCATTGAGTTGGTCGAGTATTACAAAGGCGACCGAGCGAATGTTATCAGGAATGCCCGGATATAGAAAAGGTTTAAGCGGTTTGAATCAAATGAAGCTATAGTTTTTTTTTCTCGCACACACACACACACACACACACACACACCTTAACACACTTAACACACACCACCACGATGGTCCAGTGGATAGCGCGCTGGTCTGCCAAGAGGATAGGGATGTGTGGTGTGTGAGTTCCCAACAATCATTACCCTAATTTAGGCCCGTCTACACTATCAGTGGGCACCTGTGGTTTTGGAGCATGGTAACGGCGAGTACCCGGAAAATGATAGTGTAGACGCAAACAACTGAAGCACCATCCCTGACCGAGGCAGTTCATGAGCGAGCTATACATTCGGGCGTGGCCACGTGAGCTACATCCCCAGCAGTGTTACCAGATGCACAGAAACGTCTGCGTTGAACTAGACAGTTAATCTCCATGCCAGACGTTCCGGTGTGTGGGTTATACAGTGTGAAATTAGTAGAACTTTGATAGTTATGGAGCATACGGTCTGCAAATCCCTGGGATATACCTGGTACGTATGTACGATGTACCGTACCTTTTTATTCCACAGAGTTGATAATGGCCCATGTTATCTGGCACAACTGCACGCCAGTACCTATCGCTCAACCAACACGGGCAGCAGCTACCTGCACACTGGATAGGGGAGAACGTAGGAGACTCAGTACAGTGTGAACGGGCAAACTGCTGGTCGGTGGTCTCTGCCATCCTTCACCACTATCCCTCAAAACTGATGAGTTGCGTGCCCGAGCACCATAGGTGGCCACTGATAGTGTAAACGGGCCTTTTAAGATCGGTAATAATGAGTTCCAAGTCTCGCACCGGGAGGGTGAAACTGGCGATCGCGAGTCCTACTCGCGTGGACAAGACCATGGGTGAATAACACACACGCAACGAGAGAGAGAGAGAGAGAGAGAGAGAGAGAGAGAGAGAGAGAGAGAGAGAGAGAGAGAGAGAGAGAGATTGTATGAGATTGTATGAGTGTACAAATTCCGAGATTATCATCGAGTTGTTGGACGTTCCAATTGGAAAGTCCAACAACTCGATGATAATTTCGGAATCTGTACAGTCGTCCTGCCATTACCAAGTACCCGGCGGAAATATAGTTACTGTATTAAGTGAAACATGATTACTTCCAAAAATAATTATGTATTTTTGGTAGTTTTTTTCCATATGCCATTTATTATTGAAAGACAGATTAAGAAAATATAACATATCAGTATATGTACGACAACTTCCGCGACAGCTGGAACCCAATAACACACGTTCATCACCCATCACCTGCCACCAGTAGACAATGGTCAATGCACAAGTTCTCCTATATACCTGTTGAACAAGAGAGGGTGGACAATGCCAAGAATAAGTGCCTTCGAATGTGAGCGAGGCTTTCAGTTTCATAAGGAGGTAACCGGAGGTAAATTTATCGTACATGTACGATAATTATCGTACGTGTCGCAAAACTGAGGCAGGCCACGTGCACAGGGGAGCGGGATGGGAGGGTTTCTATTGCATGATTTGGGTATAATTTTAATACGATACATAGATATTTATTCTGCTTGGTTTCACTTTGCTGTAGATTAATTTACAATATTTCTATATACGTCTCATTTCGATCAGTTCATCCTAAGTCATCGTCAGTGAATTTTTTTTTTTTTATGCGTGTTTTTTCTCAACAAGCATTCTGTAATATTGTGTCTATTAATGGTCAAAAAAATATTTCCATATTGTTTAAAGCTAAATATATATAAAATATAATACTTGGCAGTAGCTGCTGGATGTTTGGTACTTCGTTACTAAATTAAGAATAACGTAGAATAGACATCCTACAGAAT